>SNQN01000090.1:48704-236138 GCA_008642245.1 Bassia scoparia
TAACATTGTCCGACAAACTTAGTTGTGTTGACCAAGATTTGACCCGCGCTTTGTCTCTAGCCGCGATTGGTCTTTACTTCCTCGTTGAATGTGTACTACTGCTGTTATTGCAGGAGCAAACTCGGTGTTACAGTACAATTAATCTGTTTTCTGACGTTATACTTTTTCTTTCTGGTGGTTTCTGAGTTTTGTTGGGAGGACAGTGGAAAAGGTGGGAAATTGGGAATGATTGAATGTATGATTGGGGTTTTGATAATGCTGGTAATCAAGGGTTTAATGAGTGCTAATGAGATTTGCTTGCTTTGTTTTTTAGTTTTATTTTATTATAAAAAAAATGTAAGAATTGGAGTACTTAATACATTTTCATGCAAGAAAGGGTTTTTTTTTAATGTAAATGATTAAATTGGGCGGTTTAATTTATATTGAAGGTGAGATTCGAACTTGTGACCTACTGTGCACATATCCTCAACTCGAGTTATCATCGGTTTTTATATAAGAAAGTTTAATGCACTCTAAATTTGAAATTTCATTTACAATCTTTTATAAGTACTTCGTATATGCGTGATCAATTGGTGATTTAAAACAACTCATTTAAATTTTTTTTCAAAACACTACAACATTATTGTAAGACAAATATTCTGAGTTTTAAAAAAAAATGGATATACACACCATTGTAAGACTTTATCAACCAGGGCTATACTCTATAGGTAACAAATCAACTCGATACAAAAAAAATATTATAATAGGTACCTGGTGCAATTGATAGATTTTACTATCATGTGTATAGAATGTCAAATGCACTCATGTCAATTTCTTCGTCATCAACCATCAAATTATACAAATTCACAAGCTCAAACTGTTCATTATCACTTTATCATTGTAAATGTTTATTGAATATAAGAGATGTTCATTTTAATTTTAATAAAATTATTTCTTATCCAAAAATGTATATACTATGCTATACACATTATCTTATGATCTAAATTGTCGAATCCAATAGCTTACTTGCAAACAAAAAGCTATAATATATAGCTATATTATAATTGTTTATTTTTGTTCTTTGTCTTTTTTATGTGTTACCCTTATCCAAATTTTTGCTAAACACATGGGCTATATTGCACTTAAGATGGGAATTATATATTGTTATCAAATAAATTGACAAAATGGTAATGTGGACAAATGCTTACTTCAATTCGAATGATTCTATAATTACAGCGATATGTGTGGTTTTTAAAACTTAAAAAGTAAAACTATTATCCAAACTAAAATAACCAAATTAAAGGGTCAATGGACTTATTAGAGTTTTGGATCATCTTATTCATCTTGACAACCCATCTTTGTTTTGTCTAATTAAATGGACACTTAAATCGGACAGAACTAGAAACTTTCTTTTCTTGATCTTAATTCACCTAAAAATTCACAAATTATGATCGTTTCGATGGAGAGAAGAACCTAAGATTAGCTTTTCGGGAAATTTCCAGAGCATAAGTAAAAAAGGAAAGACTTGCTATCTTTCGGATCTAGAGATCAGAAATTGTTGAAGAAACAACAAGATGTGTGCTTGCATATATAGCTTGATGGTTTCCCATGATTTATCTTTCTTCCGTTTTGAAAATTATATATCCAATTATACAACCTTTACTCCATGGACATCACGTGCATAATTCATCTTATCACGTGCATAACTCTATCGAATTGGATGGAGCCTTAATTAGTTCCACATGTACACATCATCACACCAAATAGTCAAAAGTCATACGAGTTAATGAATTGCATTTGCTAATAGTCAATAATGTAATATATAAATGAAATATTATACACCTTTTCACACGAATGTTATCGAATATTTATTATAAAAAGAAAACGATCAAGATCTCTTGATATGTTGAAATATATATGATGTACTTCTGTACAAGATAACTCCGAAGTTTAATTTAATCAAAATTTAAGAAGTCAATAATTTTATGTTGCGTCATTCTATGTGTTATGCTACGCCAACTACGTAGCTACAATTTTCTATTGCATGATCTTTCTTTCAATCAAGTTATTTTGTTGATGCATACTATGTCATTATAGCGTCGCGAATACTCGTACTTCATTATACGCCCTATTAAGTTTTGGATTATTTTTTAATATTTGTTCTTGGGTTAAAGAGCCACAAAAGCAAAATATTAATCGATCTCAGGATCTTCTGAAACCGGAGAGAATTTAACTACTTAACTATCCTCACTCCTAAATTTTGGATTATTAATAATGGCTTCTAATATAAAAGAATATAAAAGATTCCAAAGTGGGCCTTGGTGTAGGAAGTCGCTATTAATCAATAGAAGAAAAATAATAAAAAATACAAAATAATAACACTTTAGATCAAGTTGCATCGCAAATTCGATTTAAAACAGTCTTAATAAAAATTTTCATCGTACAAATATACAATTGTGAGTAACCTGTGATTTGCTAAACGTCCGCAGATTGTAGTTGTTTTGATGATTATACCTTTGTGATTTTGAGTTATTCCAAAATTGTGAACCTAAATCTCCATTATCAACCAACAAAAAACATTTAGAAATCCTAATAATCTAGTCTTTCATGAGGGAAGACAAAAAAACTAATAACTCTAATAGAGATAGTAGAAAGACCTATAATTGGGATAAATCTCTTATAAAGAATAAATGAAAGATTATTCATAAATAAATATAGCAAATAAAGCAGTAAAAGAAAAATTAGGGCTTATCGCCATCAAATGACGAATGATGCCCATTCGGCTAAAGATATAATTTAGGATTTAGAGAGATTTGGAGAAAAAAAGAGAATTATGGAGGAATTATATTTTGTTCTAACGTTTTGTGCGATTATTGATCTTCAACTTACAGCACGGATATGAATCAACTATCAAGTAGTTATCAGTCATCCTCTGTCTTAAATCTTCAGGCTTTCGCTTGTGTTTAGAGTTTAATTAAAATCATTTTACGAAGGATGATTTGGCACGATTCAAATCAGTTTCGTACTCTCCTTCTGTCACATCTATTATCGTTATTCATGTAGTGGAGAAAGACTGCTTATATGATTTTAAAAGTGCCAAATACACATTTTTTATGAGATATTTGTTCTTTATTGCCAGAAAAACGGAGGAGACGAAGAAGTGGTAGCATCAACCATAGACCAATCCTCACAAATCCATAAGTTAGTGATGCAAGGAGGAAGGAATTGGAGTAAGTGGTTTCAATTTCATGTTGATCCTTGTAGTCAGAGGTCAAATTAAGATGACTGAAAGGAGTTAAGGACTCATCAAGACCGCCCAAACCTTAATTTCAAGGTATGGAATCTTAATTTTTTGGATCCTATGGATATTAATCCAAGTACAGAAGAATATGGTAAGAGTCCAATTTCATTTGCCCAGACCGCGCCATGGACCTTCACACATATTATATAGTTTTTTTATAATTAAAATAAAAATACACATAGTTCAAATTATTATAGGAGTATATGAAATTGAGGACTACTACTAGAAGTTTATTATATASTCCGTATATTTAATGATTCGAAACTGCTTTCTTTAAAATATTTGCGGATTTGGTTGTATCACTTGTATGAGATTTTTAGGTGTTTAACGAATGATAATGAAGTACTATGGTATATGACTTTCAAATGTTAAACATTAATAATAGCATGAAATATTTGAGTGTGAAATACTGATAAAGTGATAATACATGCGAAAATAAACTACCTTTTTTTTGTTTTTGTTTGTTTTTTTATTACATTGGATTCCTTTTGGACCCTATTAGTTTCTCATACCTTATCGGACCCTATAACCTACGGATACGATTAAGGGTCTTAAAAATTTTTACCCTACGAATACGGGTAAGGTATGAATTTAAATCAAGAATTTAATGTATGAATATTGAGTACACTCTTGTAGCTCATTTACATTATTAAAAAAAATACGAGGTAGGTGATCAAAGGGTTGGGCCACACTTACCCAAAAGGTTTACCCAACCTAATTGTACCTAGATAGCGCAAATTCTTACATGACCTCGGAACAATATTGTTCATTATTGTACCGAATAAATGTTCATCTCTAAATACAAATGTTAATAAAATCATGTTGTTCGTTATGGTTCCGAATCCATAATAAATCTAATACCTAAATAGCCCATTTCTACAAAACTTGTGCCCAGCCCAGCCCACAAACCCGACCCATTACTAGTGGATTTGGGTCGAGCTTTCCAACCCCCTTAACTTAATGACACGATACGACACAACACGATCCACTAATTAAATAGGTCAGCTTCGTGTTGGACACGTCAAATTGTCAACCGATATAACTATTTAACCCGTTTAGGAAAAGTGCCATTTTTTTTAAAAAAATTATTTGCTTATGTTAGCTTTTGGACCCAAAAAATAAGAAGCCCAATTACATTACATGAAGTCATGAAGTATAATCTAATGTAATAGTCTAATACTACTACATACCTTAGCAGCTTAAACCAAAAAGATCACAATCCAAACCCCTTTCTCTCTCCTCTCCTCTCCTTATAGGCGTGGGCCCAACTCTCTCGACGGACGGCGTCTCCGGTGTTGCGCTGCTGCTGCTATCGTTGCATTGCCACTGCTGTGTGGTTGCTCGATCTCAATATCGTTCTTAGGGTTTCTCTTTTTAAAGGTATTCTTCTTCTCTCTCCTATTCTTCCCCCAAATTTTAATTTTGTTCCAATTTTCCTTTTTTTTTTGTTTGAATTATTTTGCTGGAGTTTTGTGTGATTTTTGTTGGATTTATTACGAGTTTTGTTTCAATTTCTCTATTGTTTGGGGGTTATATATTGCTGTTTGGTTTTGGGTGATTTTATAACTATAATTGTTATGATTGATGCGATGTGATTTGATGTGATGCCATTGTTAATTTTTCAAGTAATTTTGTTTGTTAGGGATTGTATGATGTAAAGTAATGAAATTGAGGAATGAAGGAGGTGTTGGAAGATGGCATATGTGAGTAGAAATAGTGTAAGAATGTGGAGGGAATGGGAAATGGTTTGACACTAGAGCAACTAGTAACCCAAAACTCGAAATCGAAATCGAAATTTCTGTGACCCTTTTTCCCCTATGCACACTTACTAAGTAATCCAGCTCGAACTCCTTGCCGCGAGTATGAGAAACATTGTCTGTGAGTTGAGGGATCGTGGGGCTATCACCGCCTTCAACCATCTTTGTTCTATTCGTTTCGTCTCGTATGATTTCGATAAGGCATTGCCCTCAATTCAAGCATATCAAAGGGGGAACTCTTCCCYTTACCCATGTGAAAAATTGAAAGAAGGGGGAATCCCGGTTCTCCGTTTTTAAACTCTGTAAAACTAAATAGGTCTCCGTTGTTATCCAGCCAATAAGCTGTTGAWTTTWTTGATCTATTCTTSRTCACTCTTAGTTAATCTCAATCTTTTTTGCTCTACCACTAAACTCTCGAAGACTCAAACAAATCTTAACCTGCCATTTGGATTCCTGTTTCCTTGATTGAGCTTTGATTACGATTTCTTTGATCCAGGTACAAGTTTATAGAGTCCAGTGACAGGAGACTGAAAATAAGTTATTAAATGGCACCTCGATGTGTGAAGTGCGGTCATGAGATTGAAAAGCTTTACATTCAATATTCTCCTGGAAATATTCGATTGTTAAAATGCAGCAACTGCAAGTCAGTTGCTGATGAGTACATAGAGTGTGAACTCATGATTCTCATCATTGATTTGATCCTTCACAAGCCCCAAGCTTACAGGCATTTGCTTTTCAACTTGCTCCATCGCAAAAATTCAGATTTTGACAACTTATTGCTGAAATCAACCTCAATTTTCCTCTTACTTGATGCTTGCAAGTTTTGGATTTTGAATGAGATCTCGGATAAATGTTCAGTTTTGAGCTTGGGATTGAGGACTATAGGGTGTACTTTTCTGGCGAATATGGTGTTCTTTTGTGTTCTTTATGTGTTTTCAAGGAGACTTTTGATCTTTAAAGAGGGTTTTTCTGGATATAAAGATGTACTGCTCACAATGGTTGTTTCAAGTTACTTAAAATTTTATATGCTGTTCATGATGGTTTGGGAGTTTCCTGCTTCAGTGGTTAACATCATTGACTTGTTAGTTTTGACTTCRAATCTGGTAGCTTTGCGAGTTATCACTGAATCGTCTTTTAGGAGATGTGCCGGGATATGCCTTTGTTCTCATGCCCTGAAGTTCTTAGTGAACTGGTTGCTGAATTTATGATGATGTTGTGATTAGATTTAGACTATCATGTCATTCTCTCACAGTTTATTTATACTTAAAAATATGGAACCGGGTGCCCAGATACTTCAAGTGTAGGCTACTAAAAACGTCTGGAAAAGCTGATTGATTTTGTCAATACCTGGTTTCATTGATCTYGGAAAATGGTTGTTATCAACTTTATTTTAGAAGCAGATTTGCAACATGGAACCTCAGAAGAGTGAAGTTGAAACTAAAACACCTGCTACGCCWCCATCCCCAGCTATAACTTCATGCCGGAGGAAGAAGAAGGATGACGCGACTTTCCTAGAGGATGTGAAGGATCATATAGACGAGTTCATCAGTGCTTCCATGGATGAACACGCGTCATGCTTCAAAAAAACTGTTCAGAAGGTTCTTTCTGTTTCTGATTGTTACTATGCCCATTAAATGCTACKCGGTATCATGTATGTATAGTCTGTACTCATTGCTCGATATTCTTTGTGAAGGGCAGATGTTTGGAATGTCTAAGATAGTGGCGCAGCGGAATTCTGAGCAGCAGGAAGTAGTGAGTGTTTTGCCTCTGCAGACAACAGTCTCCAAATAGAAATCTGAAAAATTCATGCATTACTTTAATTGTGACTGCTGAATGTAATCTAGAATCAAATACTGATATTCGCTTGCCAAAATATTCACTGCCTCGCCTATATGCTTCCCCTATTATCCTGTAATTGAAAATTTTGTTGAATTTTCTGGATATTCTTATGATTTTGTTGATTGTTTAGCATATGTTCTAAGTTTTGTTGTTCTGGATGTCATTTCATTGGACTGTAACAAAATTTTGTTGGTTTTTGGAGGCCGGAAATTCGGAAAACATAATTCTTAGGGTAAGATTATACTCAGTTGCTACTAACTTTCTACTTTTCAGACTCATATCAAAACTCTCAATATTTTTATACTTTATACTTTTTTTAAAAAAAATGATATAAAGTTAATATTTTTTCTATTTATTTTTAAAAAGTAAAAAAGTTAAATTTGATATTAAAAAAATACCCAATACTTGGACACTCCCGTCCAAAAAAAAAAAAAAAAAACCTGAACACTTGTCCAAGTTAAGTCTTGAATGGAGTTTTGATTTTCAAAAATCCACTCAAAATTCTAGTGAGTCTTAGAGGAGATTATCCCAATCTTGAGGGAGTCTCACTTCAAGACGTCCCTTAAGAGTTAAGACCACTAAGACTCTCTCCCGACGACAAAAATTCCGAACCAGTTAAGATTGCATGTTCAGATAATGAGCTGGTGAACATATAAATAAACTTGGTGATCTGAAATTTAGCATGAAACATGCAAGGAAAAATTCTGAACCATTTAATGAACATGTAAAATTAATGATTCACAGGCAACAAGCTATTTATTTGTTCTTACAAAGTTACAAGACAGATTGCATAAAAAAATTTGCGAAAATCATTTTTATTTTTTCTACTGAAGGACTACGCTGCAGCTCCAATTTAAAACAACGAAATCATTGGTTAGACGATCTCACGAGTCACGACAGGTCTGCAGCCTAGCCCTAGGATCATTTCACAGTGAGTAGAACGAGTTCTGATTCGAAACAGAAAATCATTTGTTAGACAGTCTCACAGCAAATCTGCAGCCTTATGAATTATGATCATTTCACAGCTAGTATTCATCTATCAATCGAGGGGGCAAAAGATCAAAACGTCACGACAGGTCTGCAGCCTAGCCCTAGGATCATTTCACAGTGAGTAGAACGAGTTCTGATTCGAAACGGAAAATCATTTGTTAGACAGTCTCACAGCAAATCTGCAGCCTTATGATCATTTCACAGCTAGTATTCATCCATCAATCGAGGGGGCAAAAAAATCAAAACATAACATAAATCGTCGTTACCTCGTAATCTGCAATAATAACAAAATTCCTGTAATCAATATTATCCCCTGCAATAAAATTAAGAGAAAATTATGAACATATTACAAACCACACAGCAGCAGCAACAATGAATTATGGTCGTGCATTGCAAAGTTGATTGGTTAAGAGAGTCGTAGAGAAAAGGACATGCTCACGTAGCCATACCATATCATGTTCCCAAGAAGAATATTTGTTACAACTTGTGAGCGAGCAAAGGGAAACTAAAGTATTCAGGGCTACAAGAATATGAATCCCTCAGTCTACAGAAGGGGCCTTGGCCACTGGTCATAAAGTTAGACTCGAGCAGTTGATCTGAACTGAACCAAAATGAATATATTTAAAATTTCGAATAGATTGACTCGAGCACACCCTAAATGCTTGAAAGGATGAATTTCCATCTTTTATTTGAATCGAAATCAACCCAACCTGTAAACTAATACTTTCATAATAGTCGACTACTAATCTGAGTGACTAATCCAATTCAATTCTAAATCGAACGAGATCCAAACGACTCATTTGACGCCACATATTTAACTGTGATGGTCGCCTAATRTGTTAGTAAAGTTGAGATTCTGAAGGGAAAAAGGKAAGGGGGGCTTCTAAAGTTGAAGTTCCTTTTCTCAAGCTAATTCCCAAGAAGTATGAACAGAGTTTTAAAGTTTCGAGGAGAAGATAGAATGCTTTTAGCACTTTTATGAGAGTGACTGCACAAATAAGAGGAGCAAGAATCCAAGCCCCACATCAACTCAAATTTGTCTAGCCAAATCTTCAAGTATCATCATAATATATAGTGAAACTGTGAAAGAATAATTGTGTTCTTAATGTTATGACTTCATCTTCACTCGAAAAACAAAGGGCATATACTTCTTATATGAGATTTACGCAAGCAAATAACACTTCAGTACTACAGTCAGTAAGGAAGAGAGCCTCAACTGACTCCTAATAGCCATGAGGAAGTAACCYAAATCAGACAGTCTCCTGCCGAAATTCGGAGAATATTATCGCCTTAAACCTCMTAGTCCCCACAACATCACATTCATGGAATCAATGCGAAAGTATGAGCAAGATCATAAACTGTACCCGCTTCAAATGTCAATTCAACTTTATTGACAAAGTGAATAAAAAACTTAGATTAGCAAGATACTTTGTTAGTTGGTGTGGTCTTCTATAATTATTATATATCATATGTAGTGTGTTAAACAAGCAGATTCTACTATTTACTCGTTAACCCCTCTTATTCTACTCAATCAACTAATCAAAATGTAGCAATGTAGCATCCARAATTTCGGATTCCTTTCAAAGGTTCGCTTCAATGGTATCAGCATTTCTTGTGCTACTGAAGGACCACATTGAGTGGAAGATTTCTGTAAAGTTCARGTTCCTGGGCCATTGCTATAGATAGAGGCGGTCATAATCTGTTAGAATATGCACTAATCTATATAGTTTTCTCATATAACTCAAGCATAAACCAAACTCATGCATATAGTTTGCGACATGGCCTCGCTTTTTGTGGGAGCTTCCTAAAACAAATGGGGCAAAGATTACGAGACAGAAGGAGGTATTATTTAATGAAACGGATGGAGAATTACAATTCCGAGCCAAAAGGTTCCAATTTGACCTACCTGACTCACTCAGTTTTTAACCAGGGGCTGATACCAGGGGCTCAATTGACAAAGGGCAAGCACAGATTTGGAAGGAATCTATATGAATTGTTTCTAGACGAAAGGACAAAATGCATGATAAGCACTAATAATGCCTTTTGGTACTGCAATAAAAGAGATCCCTAGAAAACTGCAGGAAACAACTTTCAACAAAATGATGATTGCTCCTTCAAAAAAAAAAAATGATGATTGCTAGACCTTATAAAATGTATGTTAATCACTCAGTCATCCATTGTTAGAATTCATTAACAACCAAGTAATCCGAGAAATTTAATGCCGAGGCAGAGGTTTCAAGGGCAATGATACATTGATGGATTCATAAGTGATGGAAAATCAGTAAGCTAGGAACATAATAGAACACCATTTAGGTACATTATTTTTCATTGGTCAAACATAATGTGATATCACATCATTTTGTAAGAGGAATGCTAGCTAATTCATCACCATTCCTCCATTTTGTTTATCTCAGTCGAATAGTGGTTGCAACTATGGAGCTTCAACCCTAACATACTTCGTTTCGATTAACCATATATACTAAGCATACCTAGGAAGAATTGAGAGGAACTAAGTTCAATAGGAWAAAGCCACAAGAACATTTTAATCTCATGAATCATCTTCCATTCAAGCCTCCAACTTGCAATTTTCTGAGTACATATCCTGATTCTAGATGTAAAGAACACGTTTTTGGTGAAGTCTAGTTGGCATATTATTCCGACAGAACCCACAGGTTTGTGCTCAACCAAGCAACTTGCATGGGCTCTAAATCTCCCATTAYCAATCTTCCCTCATCTGGTATGCTTTCCRTTACCACCTCTCAAATCGATATTTAGGTCCTTTAACATGGTCCCTTTTGCAGCGAAATATTCGATTATCAAATCAATATAATCTAAGAACATAATAGCCTCCGTCCAGAATTAATTAATTTGTTAGATATTATATTAACTCCGTTTTAGTTGAAGTCTCAAACATTCGGATCTTATACTATGTGCAATTTCGTGACACAAGCTAATGAAGAACAGGTATCAAATTGCTTATAATTTTAAGAATTTCAATTACAAAATCAAAATATGTTCCCAGAAACACATGACATTGATGAAGAAGTTTATAGAATTAAAATTATATATATAGGATTTTTTGATATTTTTCAATAAAGTTACTTGCAGAAAATATTAAATGGAAGGTAATTCTCATTCGTAGACATGTTTCATGCTAATATAATCTGCTGAGTAATTACATAATGATCAATATTCTTTCAGTGGAAAGTGGATATTATCTTTGACAATCTTTAACTTAATCTGGAATCATTTAGTAGTATATGTCAACTTCTATAGAACAYTAAACCCATAGAATGCAAGCGAAATAAAAAATTCTCACATACATACATATGGTCCTATACTCCTATAGTCCTATCGGTCCTATGAGAGATTCCATAACGTGTCCGTACTTCAGGTAACCCATGACCAACGGAATAGAAGTTGGGGTACTGATGTATTATTATAGGATTTGATCAGCACAACCTAGTTAGAGTTAAAATACATGGTTATGGGAAAAGCCACATTAAACTTCATGCTTAGACAAAAAAAGGTTATCTTTTATATTGTTTGTCACCATACAAGTAAAATGACAATAAATGGTCCGAAGAAGTTATAAACCAGAACTTACCTGTGGATAAGTTGATCACGAGTTGGGAAAGCACAACTGGCCTCAATAATCCACTCTACAGTGACAGCTAACGACGTAGGATATTGATTCCGAACAGCTTAACTTGTTGCATAATAATACTCCACYTCATGTCATTTACATAGATTTCTGCTTTCASGCTGTTTCAACAAAATAAATTGAATCAAATCATCGTTCCTGGACTSTGMACCAGAACAGTACTTATCTTGCACCAATGGAAGGTTAATATATCACAAACCAGATYAGTAATGAAATATACTAAATAACTAAAATAACATTTACATTCAACGCGTCTCCAAAATGAGGTCATAATAGTGACTGGGGGAGCAAAACATGCCAGAAGCAGGTCGTAATAGCCTTCACTGAACAAATAATATAGATGCGGGAATGCATTCAATTGTTTGTATGTTTGAACTTTGAATGAAAAATCTGAATTTTTTTTGGGGGGTGATAACAGCAAAAAAGATCAGCATATTTGTTATCACATTTAGAAAATTAATGAATTTTCGATTAAGTAAACACAATAGAATCGCAGCCATGCAGCCTTTTTAAGGTTAACGTGTGAGCTCAGAGCTATTCTCTACCAATTATGCAAGAGCAAAACAATTATCATCTTAGTTAACTTCAGATATCTAATTAAAAGCCCCTATTACCGACTGTAGCATACGTATACCAATATAACTAAATTCCATGAATTAAACCAACAGGCAACAATATACTTCATGTATAACCAGGTAACCAACTAATCAGCATTTTCGGCTCACATAGGCAAATGATAAAGGCACACACTCACACAAACGCTAGAGCCACATCGCTCACACAAGTGTGCTTTTATCATCTCCCGTTTAGTCGTTTACATACACTTGTTGACGTTATGTATGATGTAAAGGATTCGGAGGGAAATCATTGTACGGCCTAAGCTGCCAGCTAGAGCTTGGAATGTTGTTCAGGACAAGGTACGATAAAGATCACCTGCAATACGGAGCACATACAAGATTTTATACAATGACTTGTATGACAATAAAAATAGTATTCTCTATAATGTATAGCTATGTGGCTCCCTCGTGAAGTTCTCTCTATACTGTCAGTGGAATGATTGTGAATCTTTCTCAGCCCCACATAATAAAACAAGAAAGTACTCTGCATAAAAATCCTGAAAGATAGGATTCCATATATGTAGTTAGAGAAAGCTCCATTTACTACCTAAAAAATTTTGAAATTAATTGGAGGCTTTGGTTACTTCTGCAAACCAAATGCTCAATCTTCTGCTGCTTTTTTATTAGTTGGAATGATCGAGATAACATGAGTCTTTAGTTTTTAATATACGTACTGAACCAAATTTCGTGTGTTGTTAACCACTATCTAGACTCTTTTAGTTCATGATCGTGCTGGATTTTTACAAGAGGACTGACTGAAAGATTTGAAGACATGAGTATAAATTTGTGGACAAAAATGTCGGTTAGCACTTAGCATCGAAATGCATAAGCAAAATGTGAAAGATTATAACATCATTAGCAATAACTGATACTGATTCTTCTACCTGGATAATCCATCCTCGAGCATATTCCTGTGGTTCCTAAGGAAGCAAATCACTTAAATTCTACACTATTTTTGAAGAATTGAAGGACCTTTAGGAAAAAAAATAGGCCCAACTGGCATTACCCCACACTTACCTCCACACCACTATAAAGAGAAGGCATTGCCAACTCTTGCTCATACCAAATCATCTGCTTATTTACTGCTTCTTAATTCTAACTTCTAAGTTTATTCTTCGCAATCAAAAATCTCCGAAAACTTGGCTCACGGCATTCCCCCATCCTTTAAAACCTTTAATCTAGCTTCCATAACCTAACAAATGGCATCAGGCTCAATGTCCACTCGTGGAACAGGAACCACTTGGACTCAGAAACAAAACAAGGCCTTTGAAAGAGCCTTGGCTATCTACGACAAAGATACTCCGGACCGCTGGCACAATATAGCCAGAGCAGTTGGTGGAAAAACTGCTGAAGAGGTCAAGAGACATTATGAAGATCTTCTAGAGGACATCAAAAACATTGAGTCCGGCCAAGTACCCTTTCCTAATTACAGGAATACAGGAAATTGACCAACAGGGACTGGCATCCGTAACGCAAAGGTATAACATAATCTTAATTTCATATCACCRYTGTATCTTAGACAAATCAAAAAATCTCAGATTYGTTTGCATAATCTTACTTCATCTTTGACTTGTAAGTCTAGGCATGCATAGGTCTTTGTTTCTATAGTTAGTAACAAAAGATATGAACCTAACCAATATAGAAATATAAAAGRTCACTKGGAAAATAAGCCTTCATTCATTGTGGAAACAAAAACAAACCTACTAAGTAGACTTCTAAACATCATATGGGATTTGATRGTACTCCAATTTTAGGTTGCCTAACTTAAAAACCTAATCACAAAGTTCTACCTTATAAGGGCTCAAAATTTAGACCACTAACCTACCTACTTGCCAACTCTAAGATTTTCTTCAACAAATGAGTGCACTTTTCCTTTTTGCTAAAAGGGTTATGGATGTACTCAACCAATTAACACATTAAGTCTTGTTCAAGTTACATAACCTATGATAACATTAATAACTTGATGTGCATCATGGACCGACACCATTGGTTAACATGATGAATGCTACCTGCTTGAATTAAATCGAAAACTAACCATCATATTTCAAGCAATTATTCAAGTATTTCGGAAAGGCATCTTACAGACCCTTATGTGCGACAATTAACTTCGGGTATCACAAAACAATAGATTAATGACGCGATGTTCATAATGCAATAATAATGACAACAGATAGTATTGAGATACCCCACATCAATCAAAAACTAATCCTACTTGCATTCCTTTAATGGTAAGCAATAATCATGATTCTAACATTAATCTTTGTTATCTTATGCAGGATGAAGAATCTAGTGGCCTGAAGATCTATCTCATCGAATAAAACAATTAATTAAGTAATGACCAGAACTAGTAGCCCTTAGTAAACTGAAAGCTACTGATTTGTCCTACTTGATGTATTTTAGGCAAATATGCAGCAATGTATCATATTTCCAATCTGCAATTTTCTTTGTTCCTAATGTAAAATTGATTATCATATTCAAGCAACATGCTAATTGTGCTGTGATTACGAGATCATCATATTCGAGCAACATGCAATTTGCGTTGTGATTCCTCCAATTAAATGCAATAGAATCTTTTTTAGCCAAATTTCTAAGAAATTCCGATAATTAATCACCAATTCAGCATGATCTATCAATATAAAACGAAACATTAAATTTTGAGATAACGAGGGTAAAACTAGGGTTTGAAAATATATCACTGATTTAAACCATGATCAATCAATTTAAAACGAAAATTACATTTCAAGATAACGAATTAAAGTTAGGGTTTGGAAAAATCTCACCAATTAATTCCTGATTGTTTGCTGAAAAATTCGAATCTCGTGATGATTTGATCTTAAAATTGAGGTGCTATGATCTACTTGATGAAGCGAAACTACGAAAGTGAGGAGGAAACGCGGGAAGTTTGAAATGGGATGCTCAACTTTTCTAAATTAGACTTGATTAACGATTAAAATGAGAGTTTACTCTAAAAAGCATAGATGTGATTGTTTAATGGTCCCCTTTGACTCATTTGTCCATATAAACTTCAAAGTCCAATTGCGTCGGATATCTGTGTATTTGTTAATTTTACAGGTTCAATTTATAAATGAAAACGTGATTTAAACGATTTATACATATTTATTGTGAAAAAATAACTTCGGACTTTGGAGTACTAATATGGTGTTACTTCAAAAATAAAAGGAGAAACAAACATGAGCAATAAATAAAAAATTGAATTTCTTAGCCCTTTTATTGTTTTGAGTTGCGCCCATTGCCCCTCCAAAAAAAAAAGTTAAAGTCATATGTTGTATCAAATCTCGCAGAGATGCCCCACAATGCAAGATTTATTCGACGATCGTAGTCTTGATGAAGGAAAATTTCATTTAATTCAATTTGTTTTGTACTTGATATATTCGATTACTTTTATAGATGTCGTATGACTCTTTTCTTAATGAATTGATCTTATCACTTAAAAAAAATCTCGCTTTCAAGGGCGGATTTAAATAGGGGTATAATCATTTAATAATCTAACAAGTTGGTCCTAAAACTAAAAGAATTAGAAAAAAGTCACTAAATTGAAAAAAACATATATGAATTTTTTTTTAAAAAAAAAATGGTTGTTGAAACTAGAAAATGATTTTTTTTATATATATAATTAATAATAGTCTACCATTATAAAAATTGATGGGTCCACAATGGTTGCATCTAATAAAAATAAATAAAGCATAACTCTTGGTAAAATGATACGACAAAAAGAGGGAAAATTAGTACCGCTAACTGTAAAATCAAGCAATTAAATAATCTCATAAGTATGGTCGGTTAACATGAACCAATTTTTCCTCTTCCATCCCTTAGGGTCGACAACCTCATTATCCTATAAATCATTTTCAATTTTCCCCTCATCACACCGATCGTAGGGGGTGGAGGAGGAAAAATTGATTCATTATCCTACGTATCAAATTTTCCTCCTCCATCCATTACGATCGAGAGCCTCATTATCCTACTCTTCAACTCATCGCACCGATGCCCCCTATCCAAACTTACGCTAACTATTTTCTCTGAACTTGCTCATAATATACACAAAATCAACTTTCGGACAAATAATTTTTTTTCTGATTCTATCCCATAAATTGTTCCCACACATTCATATCAACATCTACATTTTTATAACCCCTATCTTTTGATTGAACACTAATTATAGTGTTTCCACATTTTTGGACATGCTCGCATCCTTCCTGGACTGCCAGTAGTACATAGTAGCATACAAAATCAAATAGCAATTCTAGAGTGTCACTAAATTGGTTATAGAATTTAGAATTCTCAATTGGTTATAGAATTCTCAATTGGTTATAGAATTCTCTCAGCTAAATATAGCTTTGGGTATAACAAAGACGATGTATAATGGTAATGTTCAAACTTCTTGGATAATTGTGTCTATGTGTCACGTCATCTCCCTGAAAATAGCCTACTCCATACTAAATACAAACTCTTCAAAACTTTTAAGGGATAATAAAAGTCAAAGTTGAGAAAAATAAAATTATTTAATGGTGAATGTAAAGAAATAGAGTGGTAGTCAAGAAAACGTGGTGGTGGTGGGAGGAGAAGGAAAACTTTTACCCTCATTTGGAGGAGATAGTTACCCTTCTCCACGATAAGATAATAGTTACCCTCATACTAGGGTAACTAGACTTTTGAGCACGCGATGCGTGCATGTAATTATAAAAATATTGTTGTATTTGTATCTGATTTTTTTAATTACCACGGTTTTCTCTTTGTGATTGAATCTCGAATAAAAAATGATTTAAAAAATTTGATAGACTCACTATTAACATTGGCATATAAACGTTAATGTTTATAAATAACGATATTACAATATAGTTTAAGTTGATTTTATATAATTGTTTAAGAAATTGCACTTTCTCGTCCAAGAAAATATATAAACTTTAGCACTTTTAAATTAAATTAAATTAAATTAGAGATAGGGGATTTAATTGTACAATTAAATTATATAAAGTGAGTATTTATCAGTCTAAATTAGTTAGAAATAAGTTTTTGCTAATTGATAAAACTTTCCCTTCTTCTTTTAATTTGTTGATTATGGAATAATATTCTAATTATTTAATTTCTTATGAATTGATTGAATAGCTATTTTGGTAAGTTTATGAATAAATTGATTGCATGTGGTGTAATTTTTCTAAGCATGAAGGGTATATTTGAAATTTCATAGGGGGGACACCATTGCTCCCCCCTTCACTTATATAATAGAGATAATTATCTCGCTTCTCCCTTTTTTAATCACAAAAAAAATGTAATTGTTTTTCTATCACCATCTTAACACACATGTTTTCTTCTTTATTTTCTCAAATTTGACTTTTATTACCCTCATAACAAGCGAGTACTAACAAGAAACAACAAAGGTTTGTTTTTCAAACTTCTTGTTAAACAATTAACAAGTACTCCCTTTGTCCCTTATTTGATAAAAAAAAAAAATTCCCGGTTTTCGAGACACGAATTCAAATTATATTTCTAAAAAATGCACATCGATACAAATCAAACAAGATGTATAAATTAAAAACAATTCAAAGTTCACAAATGAGAAGTATCAAAAGTCATAATATAGCAAATAAAAAACAATTGAGGGAGCAACAATAAAGCATCTTACTTCCTCCGTTTTTTTAGTTGCCCCAATTTGACTTTTCCAATGTTCACATGAAGCACTTTGATCGAATTTTGTGCCTTACATGTAATGAAAAATATAGTCAAATGAGATCTCGTTAGATTCATCTCGTTAAATATTATATTAATATATAATTTTTTATAATTTTCAATAATCATAATTATAGTTATTAACGGTCAAAGTTGTGTCTCGACAAGTGTATTTTGTTAACTGTGACATCTAAAAAAACGGAGAAAGTATTAAAAGCAGGATTTGAGGATATTTCTAGCTTTGGGTTAATGTGATTTACCCATCTTGAGCTTACTCCACTGCATGCTTTTTGGGCCCAAGACTAATGTCAGTCTTATTACCCATACAGTTACTATAATATTGTTAAAAACTACGATAATAATCCAGCGTTTTAGGATTTGAGTCTGTGAAATAATATACTTATCTGTATCAAAATAAATGTAACGATTAAACTTGGCATCAAAATCATTACACTTATTTTGACATGAAATAGCTCAGAGTTAGTGAGCATTTTTAGCGGAGAAATAAAAAGATCCAAATCCAGTTTAAAACAAGCTTTGATCTGGGCTAACAAAGAGGATTGGAAGGACATCACAATCTATTCTGATTCTCTAGTGGCAGTGCAGGGCATAAATGGTGATTTTACTACTGCTAACATGTACTATAATTAGTATGAATCATGCAGGGCACTGAAAGATCTCTCGATTCAGATTAGATGGAGACAGAGGGAGCTCAACAAGGAGGTTGACGTCATTGCTAAAGCTGTGCGTGGATCACCTATTAGTTGTAATAGTTTAATAGATTTCCTAAGACAACTTACCTTTGATGTAACTGAGGCTACTGTTAGTCACTAGATTGATTATTTTCGAGGGATACGTCCCTTAGCTCGGGGGGTGCTGACTAGGGATGCATGTGGGGCGGGTCAAGTCCACATCCCGCCCCTATGTCGGGAATGAAAATTGTACCCACCGCGGAGATGAGGATGGTTTTTTTGGCTACCTCTGCCCCATCTCCGTCCCGCCCCGTATTTTTAAAACTAATAATTGAATTTTGGTGGATAATAGTTCTATAGTACTATATATGTCTCCGCCGGGACGGGGATGAGGATAAAATAAATACCCACCGCGGGAATGGAGATTCCATAAGTAGATGGGAATGGGGATAGAAATTGCAATATCCGCCCCGCCTCGTTTGCTTCCTTAATACTGACCCTCCTGAGTCCTGACCCCCCTTAATGTACTAAGGCACAACTTGTGTCATACTCTGTGTTTTGTTTTATTTAATTGATCTTTTCCAGGCAAAAAAAAAAAAAAAAATCCAGTTTAAAAGTATTTAGGACACTCCTTCACAATTGCTCTATCTTATTAGCATAAATTTCGTAATAAATAACACTCAATTCCAAATTCAATTTTTTTTCCCCAAAATGATTCCAGATCACAGTATTAATTAATTAACTTGCGCACGTACGACTACCTTTTTAGCACGATGAAACATAATGTACTTAACAATAATCCCATTCAAACCTTTTACGATTTTGTCGAATTATTAACATGGAATCTATCGCAAAAACAAATTTATCGGATAAAAAAAAGTTGGAATGGCATAAAAAAACGAAACACTGCCAAATGCAACTTATAACAAAAGAACAAGAAATGAAGAGAATTTGGTGAACTTTTCTCATTAAGGCTGAAACTATCGTTTTAATTACAAACAGTAACATCCCCACTCAATAGTAACCCAAATACCAGACACCAACAATTAACCAGCGATCAAAATTAAGTGACTTCAACAATAACAGTAACAGTAGCATAACCATAACCAAACGGAACAGTAACAGTAACGGGACGGTAACATAGATCCATATTGTTTGACCCGAAAGCCAAAGCATGTGGTTCGACAACAACCAATTTTTAACCCAAATTAATCCTAATATTTAACCCTAGTTCCTCCAGTTACCGTCGGGGTTACCACGGGCGTAACGGTCACCACCACCGCCTCCGCCTCCGTAACCACCTTCACGGCGTCCACCGTAACCGCCACCTCCACCGTAGCCACCGCCACCACCTCCGTAACCGCCGCCACCACCGTAACCGCGGTTGCCACCTCCGTATCCACCTCCGCCTCCTTCGCGTCTACCTCCATATCCGCCACCGCCGCCTCCACCGCGGTATCCACCGCCGCCACCACCTCCGCCGCGAGATTGAGCCTCGTTGACGGTGATTTGACGACCGTCGAGTGTTTGACCGTTCATTCCTTCGATCGCAGCGTCGAGGCCTTCCTTGTTGGCGAAGGTAACGAATCCGAATCCTCTGGATCTGCCGGTTTCTCTGTCACTGATCACCTGAAAATMAATCAAACAAATCAACATCAGAAAYCAGATCTGAATCAAAAATCACAAAARAAAACCTAAAAAAATTCAAAATCGATCGTTCGTCTCAAATGGACATACCGTTTCCGGATATCATCATAAAAGAACAGATCAAGTAACAATAGTAACAACAGTAACGATAACAGTAACAGAATTTTCAGATCAAAGTAACAACAGTAATCAATTTCTTTTTTCTCTTTTTTTTTTGCGATTCTAATCGGTGAGATTTAGTAACAAAGAAACCTTCGAATCAACGACATCTCCGTATTGTGAGAAAGCACTTTGCAAGGATTGATCATCGGTGGCCCATGCTAGGCCTCCGACGAAGCATCTGTATTCCACATCTGTAGCAGCCATTTTTAGAGAGAGAATTTCAAAAACTAAGAGAGAGAAAATTGAGAAAATAAGAGAGCACGAAGAAGAAAGGGGGGAGAAGGGGGAATTATATAGGGGGTGGTAGGGTTTGGGGCAGTGTGCTAATGGTTGGTTAAAGAGATAACCAGGGTTAATTTGATGCGGGTTGTTAGTAACCTTGGTTAAGTTAAGTTGGATATTCTTTGGGTGATTTTAAAAAAATATCTTGTGATATTTTTGTGATCTTCTTTCTTATCTTGGCTTTTATGCCCCGTGATTTGTGATCGTGGGGTTTAGTGATGGATATTTTATTTGACTATTTCTTTCCCCACTTGCGAGATATTTAGGTGATATTGATTGGTCTATACTAATCTCTAGTTTGAAGTATTCTACATCAAAAATATTGGGGATGACGATAAGAGCAACTCCATCAATGATGGAAAAAATCAATCATCCCTCTCTCTCTAACACTTTCTCACTCTTCTTTTTCCATTTCATGATTTTTTCAATCACCTTACTCACACCAATGACCAAAAAAAATTCATCATCCCTCTCTCTCATACTTTTTCACTTTACCCCACAACACTTTCTCTCACTTCCAACTCATCAATTTGTTAATATTTAGTGTTTGAATTCCGGACATAGTTAATCGAGATTAGTGCTTAAGTTAATTACGTTTAATTTGTAATTTCGGTTTATTTATTTAACACGAATTAAGTATACCTGTTTTAATTTATATTTTCGGATTACATTGTCATCTTTAATTTCGGATTATTAGTAATTTCGGAATAATTATTAATTTTCGGATTATTAATTTAAAACGGATTAATTAATAAATTCGTTTTAATTGTATTTTCGGGGTGCACCACTATCATTATTAATTTCGGCTAAATTTTTTCCCGAATTAGCGATATATTATGCAACTTTAGAGTATCTCGGATGAATTATTCGTATTTAAATTGGAAGAAATTAATTAATTAAATTGTTTAATTCGTTGATTAAAATAAGACTATAATGACATAATAATTGACATAATGTAACGTGAATACACTTAAATTCAATTAAGAGCCTTAAATAGGAAAAACCTTTTCAATTGAAAGGTAAAACCTATAGGCAAAATCTAAATTAACTTAAATTTAACATGACATTTGTAGATCATTAATTTGGGTATCAAAGCCTCTTCTCACGATGAGACCAAGACCGTTTGCTGGCTCTATTACAGGTGGGTTTTGTTCTAGAGGAGTGGACAACACCGCGGGTGTGAGGATTGGCTCCGCAGCGTCCTCTCTTCGTCATCATCCTCGTCATCATCCGCGGTAACCCAATTATCTCTGTGCTGCTCCTTGGTTGGTGTCGCTGCATATATTGTTGGGTATTTGTATTTGAGAGAAAAAAGCATTAGGGGCTTCAAATTGTTGGGTGTTTGGGGTTTGATTAGTGGTGTATGGAGGTGGATTGTTTTGCATATATTGCATAAATGCTTGGTATTCTTCATAATGAGGTGAAACTTGGAAAATTTTGTGAGTTTGAAGGGTTGAAAGGAAAATATTCATTATTAGTGATTTGTAAAACTACCAGAAAAATGAATTTTAAAGCTTCAAATTAGTGAACTTGATTTTAAATAAGTGAAGGATATTTTAGAATTTTTTTTGATAATTTTTGTAGAATTTTATTTGATTTTTTACTATTTTTTTGGGAATAAAAACTAATTTTGACAATTTTTTAGAATTTAACAAAGAATGTTTGGAAGAGTGAATTGAAATGTGAAGAAATATATGGCAATATGGGTGTCTATTTATAGATCTTGAAAAGTTAGGAATTTTGGTATTTTTTTTTTTTTTTAATTTTTTTATATATGTGAAAAAGGCCGAAAACTAATTACAAAACTTTGAAGCAAGTAGAGCAGCAACGACACGTGGCAGCGCACGACTGGGCCGCGTGTCGCTGCCACTGTCAGTGAAAACTAATTTTTTTTTGACTGAAATCAGCCAAAACAACGTCGTTTTGGCTTGTTTTCAGCCAAAACTCGTCGTTTTGGCTGATTTCAGTCAAAAAAAAATTAGTTTTGCTGCCACTTGCAGCGTGGGGCCCAGCGATTTCCAGCTTCAAGATTAATCACGCTTCTCGTCTTAGAGAGACGAGAGAGGTGATTTTTCACCTAGAGATTTKTTTGATCACAACAATTATCATTGTTGTAGCCTCTTGATTTTTATAATCATCATTTTGATGATTTTAGAAATCATTGATGGATGTGCTCTAATAGGATCTTTTGGAATTGAAACGAAATTCTAACCAATTGGGTTATCCTCACTCGCAACAAAATTTAGATCTAAAAAAGAGTTCAGATCAAATAAAAAAATTCAGTTTTAAAATATTAAAACTAAAAAATAATTACAAAAAGTTCAGATCAAAGCAGATCGGAAAATTTAAGATTAGATCAGACCAGATTAGAAATTTTCATTTCAGATTAGATCGAATTAAAAAAGTTAAGATAAGAAAATTATATACTTCCTCCGTTTTTTTAATTACCCCATTGTTCATTTAGGAAAATTTCTCAAAAGATGCACCATTCTTCTTTTTTTCCCTTTTTGGATTGGAGACCACACTTAAAATATTCATTAATCCATCTTTAATCAATACACTTACTTTAACCTCTTTTCTCTCTTTTTTGTACCCCACTCACATTATTAATATACTCATCAATACACCTCATCAATTCACCAAATTTTGCCTCGATTTCCGAATTTTTCACAATGGGACATCTAAAAAAAACGAAGGAAATAAGAAAAATTGAGACCAACTGAACATAACCTTAATCTATAATTTTTTCTTTATTATGGGAATCACAAGTGTAGTGATTAGAATTGATCCCTTAATCTCATAAAAATGGGAGAAAAGTGTTAACCACTGATGTTTTCAATTTCCTCGTTATCAAATTGATGTACTTGCTGCAAAAGTACAGTTGTAAAATAAATTGAGTTATGTCAAGATCTCATTTCATCATTTAAGTTACCCCTCGTTATTACAATTTATACTTTTGTTTGTTGATTACAATCAAAATATTTTCTCTTACGTTGAGTTAGAATCTACAATTTATCAAAAAAAAAATATGCGAATGAGTCACAAAGACATGATACACTTATAGCCGAGGAAAAGGTATGATAATTCGAAAGTTAGTAAATGAGATTTGTTATTTATCTACAGTGATGTGGAATTTGGATAAATTTTGTTGGTTTGTTTTGTACTCATGTCACTAGAGCAATGACAATCCTCAAGGTAACTTGATTATCTTTATCTTTTATCCTTCTTACACCTCATTTTCTCTAACATCTACATTGTTTTTTACTAACTTTATTCGGTACCCTCAAAATTCATTTATCTCTATTATATAAGGAAAGGGGGAGGAAGATGGTGTCCCCCCTCTTAAAAGACCATTATACCCTTAATGATTTTTAAAAAATATATGAATTCATATGCCTAAACTACCCTTTGCTTATTATTTAACTAAAAATCAAAATTGCATTAAATTTGTGACTTAATTAATGAAAAATTAAATAAATGAATAAATATTATCCCAAATTGAATTGAAACATATATCTAATTATTTTGAATTTCAAATCATATTTACTTACAAAATAATTACATTTAAGACTAATTATTGTATTGTTGCTAATTATTAGGTATATAAACATTGTAATATGATACATACAATTATAATCATTTATAATGAAATACACGTTTCACATGTCTAAACACGCATCGCGTGCACATAAAAACTATAATTATATATAGTTTTAGACTCGCTCAATAATTTATTTGGAATTCTTGTTTATTCTTTTTAAAATTAATCATCTCACCTAAAAAAAAGGAAAAAGAAAAAAAAGAAAACATTCTATGTTGTTGTCTTGCCTAAGCAAAACGTGCATTTGAGCACCTATCCTCAAGGCTGTGGATGTTAATGACTCATGATGACATTTTGTAACACCTTACGGCAATTACAATAGGTTTGAACTCTTGTCACATCAACTTTAGACAAATCCCTCACCAACAATAGTTCAAATCTTTTAGGGGTTGTTGGTGGGACCACTATATATTCATATTATATTAAAAAAAAAAAAAGCAAACAACAATTTTTATCTAATTTCATTTTATTTCCTTTTTTATTTTACACCTCATGGGCCCATACCTCATCTAAATTCCACCTTACCCATGCAAACCCCTCTCAACATTTCAAACCCTACCAACTTTTCCAACAATAAGAGGTTTGTCATTCAAACCTTACACATCACCTACAAATTTCATGACAAACTCCTTATTCTGAATGCTCTTAATTCAACTCTTAAGGAGAGAGGACCTCAAAAGTGATAGTTAAAACTTAAAAGTTAAACGGAAAATTAACAACAATGGTGAACAAATTTTATAATAAATCGATTTGTAACGTGTAAAACATTTTATAGGAACTTTTTAAATTTTATATTGTTTGGTTTCCAAATGAACTCAGCGTAAAACCATTTCTCTCTTAGTAAAATAGTTTCCCCCTATTTTTTTCAAGCTTTCTAACTCCTTAATTCCTTTTTCTTATTGCTTTTTCTCATTTTTGTCGGTTTCTTTTTCTCATTATGTTACCTACTTGTAACAAAACAATAAAAAAAAACTAATTAAATTTTGCAATTGTATTTTCCATTGTACGTCCCTTTCTTTAAAATTTCTTTTACATCGAAAAAATTTAGTAGTAAATGTTTTTTACTTGTTTGATTGATATTTTAGTTGACACAAGGCAAACTCACTCCCTAATAATTGGCATGCATGACAAGTGTGAATTATAATTTAGTTAACAACTCACTTCCTAGCCACTTCTCATAGCTTTAAAGGATTCACTCTTCATTATAAGTCAGCTAACTTTTCACTTTACTACGGAGTAGTTTTTGGAAACGCGATGTGTGCGACAATTTTCATCTTAAATTTTATGTAACAAAGTATCGACGATTTCATTGATTTAAGAGAGTAATTTACTATTGATTAATAATATAATAATATAATAATGTACGTTATAATGCATTGCTAATTTTGATTTATTGTGGTTAAAAATGTGAATGACGATGAAAATCATTTAATGATTGTGTGATGTCTAATATGCTCAAAGTTGGACTTCCTTGTTTATAGAGAGTGAATTCTATTAAAAATTATACTCCGTATAAAACTTTAATTTTTTAAAGAGAATATTAAGATGTAACAAAGAAAGAGTATCCTTTCATGGAAAAGATACTACAATGAGCAAAAGTCAAACATATAGCTATAACAAATTGAATTGAAATGTATGTGTATCGAAATAAAGTTTTTTGATGCAAAACAAATAGTCCAAATCTGGATTAACATAACTATTGATATGCTACCCACATATTAAGAATTTGTTCTATTTATCTCAAATTAATTTAGTTAATTTGAAGTGAGAGAATTGAATTCTATTGCCATATTTTTAATCTCTTTAAATTAATTGTTCATTGTTCTAAATCTCTATTATATAAGTCAAGGGAGGAGCAATTATGTTCCCTATGCAAAGACTTATATACCCCTCGACAGGTAACAATTATCTATTCAATTTCTCCCAATTAATTCCCTTCTTATTTAAAAACTACATATGAGGGGAAGTTTCAATTTACAAAATAATCTAGCCATATATTATGCATATATAGCAAAATGAGAATATTTTTATTTGAATAATAAATTGATACAACTAAAACAATTTTCAAAACAATTACAAACCAAAGTTTTAAAAGTTTAATTTCAAACTTTAAATTAGTAGAAATTTTTTATTTATTTTAACATTATTTAGGCACGCATAGCATGCAAAGAAAAACTAGTAAGTCACTAATTTAAGTCACAAAATGTATATAGTTAGTTCCTCTTTTATATTGATGTGAAAAAAATAATAGACAATTAGACATATTAAGGGTCTGTTTATATTAGCTTATTTTCAGTTCAGTTAAACTCCATTCAGTTCAGTTCAGTTTTTAATCCAATTTCCCTCTCACGTAAAATATTCAATTTAGTTCAATTCAGTTGATTTCAGTTAATGTAAATAGACCATAAATGTAAATTTTTAAAAATTTCATTAAGGGTAGATTTAACATTTTAGAAGGGGGACACCATCCTTTCCCCTTCTCTAATCTTATGTACTCCTTAATGGAGATTTGATAGCAAAGTAACAAATTGAAGCAAACTCTCATAAATAATGAAAAAGTCACAACATTAAGGTATTTCGTATAACCAATAAGAATAAATTCTCTAACTAATTAAAATTTTATAGATCGGGCAATTAAATTAGCGAGATAAAAATTACTTTTTAAGGGAAAAAAGGTATGTTGATTATCTAATATACTTCTTCGGTTTCTTAAAAAATGTTTTAATTTCTTTTTAGTGATGGTTAATAACAAATGTCTCACTTTGTTTTCTTTCATTTTCTTATTAGGATCGTTATTAAAATACTCATTTTTCTCTATTTTATGCGGGGATCACAATTAAAATAATATTTATTTATAGTACATATTGATTAGATACTAGAAATACGAAGTACATATCTTCCCTAATACATAAACTTAAATTTTGGATAGAATATATCTCCATTCCTAAATTTCCAAGATAATTTATATTACTTATACTTGCCAAGCTTAAAGCTCGTTTAAGCAAAGCTCGTTTATAAATGAGATTTCTTGACTTGAGCTCAAATACGCAAACGAGCAAGCTCAAGCCGATCTCGAACATGAAAAAATTAAACGAGCCAAGCTCGAACAAGGTTTTTGGAAACTCAGTAATGCTCGAGCTCAATTAATATTGGTCAAGCCTAACTTGAACAGGTTACTACTCGACTCGACTCGTTAACATATCTAATTGTCCATTTACTCATATAACCTTGACTTTTTGTAGGTGTTTTGTACTTCGTAGTTTATTTAGCATTTCGGTTATGTTGGTTTTTTTAACAAACCAACGAAAATTTGTTTGAAGTGTTGAAGAGAATACCAAGAATTAAAGATATTGAAATGAGAGTTTTGAAGGAGGATAATCAAATTCAGTACTACTCCACTACCCAAGAAATCTTTCAAGATATGGAGTATATTTGAATCGATAATTAAGAAAATTCCAACCCCCACCATTACTAAGAAAGTTTGAATGCTTATCATTGGCAATCTTTCTCACACGTATCGTAGAATTAAGTCCAAAATATGCTCATAATTTTAAAATACAAGTTTTATAATGTATTTATTTCTCGTATTGAAACAGAGGAGAGAAGAATTGAAAATAAGACTTATAACACGAAAAGTGTATCATGTAGCAATTGAATATTTGGGACTACTAATCCAGCAATCAATTATGTGTTTTATTTGCACCAAAAATTTATACAGGGCTTTGTACGATTGTAGTATTGTACTACACTGCTTTTCTGCGGCACTCAATTGGTCAAAAATATGAAATTCTAAACGAAGTCACAAATAACTTAAAATAAAGTTGCACTTTCGTCTGAACTTCCGTTACTACTCTTCCTCTTTTTACCCAACACCACCTAACCCGACCTCACCCAAACCAACAGCAACCCACCTCACCCAATATCATAGCACCTTCAAAGAGGAAGTCCTTGCAATTTTATTTACTTATTCATGCTAAACTTGGGGGAGAATCTGAAATTTGGACTTCGTTTTAATAATGTCGTCTAATCTAGGCGAGCACATGGGTTATTCGTCGGGTTGAGCACCGCGGCCACCGCCTGGTAGTTAATGGTTGCGAAGTGAAAGGGGTAATAATAAAACCTCACACTAAATAAAAATTTTATTTTAAATTATTTGCGATTTCGTTTAACATTCCTCTCGAATGTTTACCACAAAAGGGAATCACTTTTTCCCTCTTAACTTTGAACAAACTCCCTCCCTAGTTAACCTAGGGAGCCCACCACCACCAGAAACACCCATCCATGACCGTAAAAAGGGCTGCAACCACCGCAACCCACCGCCACAAACTCGAAAATATCTCTCCCACACCATCTGTCATCCGCAAAACCCACCTTCGTTAACTGTATAATGCATCATGTGACATTTATTGGACCGTTCTTTAATCTTATTTTATTTTGACTTCCTATTTAAATTCTAACACCAAGATTAGGTTAGAAATTGTGTCAATTGTCAGTCTAAATCACCAGATTTACACTATTTTTTTATACACATAATAATGACATAATTTCTTCAGGATAAGATCTTAGCATTTTGTCGCTTTTGCTTTAGCAGTTTTTTATAATTTTTTGTTACTGACTTTGCTAAAAAGCTAATTACCAATTACTAATTACACCTTACCGTAAACCACATTAATCAATTTATGATCGTCACTCATGTAAACCACTGCTTAACATGCAAATGCAAAACATGGTTTAAGAAATGAAAAATTAATCAATAAAAATTAGAACAAGCAAACACATGCAATTTCTCACTAACACAAGAAGAAAACAAGTGATTAATGACAGTAGATAGAACATGCAATTAGGAAGAAATGCAGATGGGAAAAAGGAGATTAGGAGAGAGAATTTTTTCGGCATTCAATCGATTTCATTACTTCCAAGGCTGAAACTATGGTTCTAATTACAAAAACTACAGTAGCATCCCAAGTAACCAAACACCCAGAAAACCCTTTCATTTTACCAAAGGATTAAAACTAACAACTGCATTAATCGGAGAACCAACTAAGCTAATCGACAACCAAGCAGTAACATAGATCAAGCTTTCACTAACTTGCAAAAGCCATTTGAAGAAAAAACTTCGGAAATTATTCTAGAAACATCTAACTCCTCCAGCTTCCACCGTCTGAACCACCACGGGAGCCTCCATAGCCACCGCCGCCTCCACCTCCGTAACCACCTTCACGGCGGCCACCACCGTAACCACCGCCATTGCCACCACCGTAACCTCCTTCACGGCGTCCACCGCCTCCTCCTCCGTAGCCTCCCTCACGGCGTCCACCGCCGCCTCCTCCGTAGCCACCGCCGCCTCCGCTGCGGAATCCACCACCGCCTCCGCCGCTGCGAGACTGAGCCTCGTTGACAGTGATCTGACGGTCGTCGAGTGTTTGACCGTTCATGCCGTCGATCGCAGCGTCAAGCTCTTCTTTGCTTGAGAAAGTGACGAATCCAAATCCCCTGGATCTGCCGGTCTCTCTGTCATGAATGACCTGAAATCGCACAAAAGATTCAAAAACACAATCAGAATCTCAGATCCACAAAATACGATCAAAAATTCAAAAAAACAACACAAAAAAAAATGATCGTTCGTCTTCTCAAGACATACCGTTTCCGGATATTATCAAAAAAGAACAGATCAAGATCAAGAAGCAGTGATAGTAGTAACAGTAGTAGTAGTAGCAAGAATAGTAACAGATAGTAGTGAACAGAAAGTATCAGAATCAGATCAAAGTAACAGTAATCAATTTTCTTTTTTCGGTTATCATTTTTTTTTTCTTTTTTAGATTCGATTAACAAGAAACCTTCGATTCAAGGACTTCRCCGTATGAAGAGAAAGCAGTGCCCAAAGCTTGGTCATCGGTTGCCCATGCAAGGCCACCGACGAAGCATCTGTACTCGGTTTCAGCAGCCATTGCAGATCTTTTGTGGAGGAGAGAGAAAGAGACTGTAAAACGAAGGAGAAAGTAAAAGGAGGAAGAAAATGAGAGGAAGTACGAGAATTGAAGAAGAAGAAGGGAGGGTTTTATAGCGGGGAAGTAGGGTTTGAGGGAGAGTGACGGTTAAGGGTTAAGAGGTGTGGTAACCTTGGATGGTTAGATGAGATATTTTGAGATGTGAAATTCAAAAAAAAAAAAAGGGAAAATAAAAATGAAAATGAAAAAAAATCTTGTGATGTTTATCTTTTTTGGGGGTTTAAGGTGAGGTGAGAGCGTGGGAAGTGTGAGTGTGTGTGTGTGAGGGGTGGAACTGTGGGCCGTGGGCTTTACCGCTTTTGTAATAGTTTTGTTGGTTTCGAGGTTTTGAGGAAAATATCTTAGGTGAGAGAAGATTTTTTAAAGGGGGAAATTTATTATTATTTTTTATTATTTTAAGGTGGTATTTTCAAGAATGGGAAATAAAAATAATTGTACCCCACTTGCACCAAAAATGGGGAAAAAATAATAATTGTACCCCAACTTGCATCAAGAATGGGGAATAAAATAATTCACTTTGAAATAATTGCTTAAGAAAATTATTTTTGTTGAAAAAATTAAAATTATTTTCTGTAACGCAATTCTTGTAACGATTATTTTAATAGCGACATTGTTGCTGGAGTATCTTGATACGCTTGTAATGGTTCATTTTATTTTTGCTTGACAATGATGTTCAAAGACTTAAGATGACTATAGTTACTAGTGGCAATCGACTTTAAACAAAAATCTTCGCTTTTAAATATTGATATATACACATGTATTCTTGGTATATACTTTGCTTTCTCGCTGTAGACATTAAGTATCTTCTTCAAAAATTTGTCACGTTGAGATATAATTGATCTAGGAGAAAAGGGTTTGAAATAGTGACTCTAAATCGACTTTTGATCATTAAAATTACGGTTTCGAATCCTCATATCTCTCATTGTAAATATCTACTCGTTTTTGCGATTTATTTGCAACAAAAAAAATGATATGACCAATCCATCAAATGACTAGCCCACTGTTAATTTCTTATCTTGACGTCGACAAAACTTTAACATATGGTTTTTGATGATACACAAAGTCCAAAGGGAATGAATCATTTTGAAAAATTACACCTTTTCTCTTTTAGGCAAATTTATTTTCGTGAGATTAAAATCTTTGATGGTGATATCAAATAATGTGTGATTAGACGATTTATTTGCAGACCAGTCTAATCTAGCTTATTTTTCGACCTGGATCGGTTTTGGAAGATTCATAGTTAGGAGTGATGATTTAATAACTCGTTCAATTAAAAAGTTAGTTTGCTAGGGGAAAAACATGGCTCAAAGCTCGATTTTGAACCAATCAAATCTTTTTATCCAAGAAAAGGTCTAACTTTACTCGGGTTAAGTATAACTTTTTAAGAATAAAAGCCCAACATGGTTATTTAAATAGAGTTGTCAATAGATCATGTTAGGTCATTTTAATGTTCGGTAGGGTGGCGAGCGGGAACAATTTTTATTTTTTTTTCAAAAAAAGTAAATATTGATCTATTAACTTCAACGAGTAGTGAATTTTAACTAATTTTTACCTAGTCATAAACTAGGTTGACTCAAAGATTGATCTTTTATTACTTTTCAAGCATTTCGTTATATACAATTTTTAATTAAAAATAAAATAACATTTAACAAATGAGTCATTTACTCTATCTCACAAAAATGGTAGTCTAAAAATCCACCAGAGAGGCACAAATGTTGCTACTTGCAAATGCATAATACACAACATTACTGGAGGTCTTGAGGATAATGTTAAGCATGTAATGAAGTAGAAACAAACTCAAATTTTTATTAAGAAATTTTTAATTTCATTTTTATTTTTATCTTGCAAGAAAGAGATCCAGAGAAATTCGAGTGAATGAGAACTCATCGATCGTAAGAAAAAGATTAAGAGAATGAGGTTAGGGATTTAGGAGTGGGAGTGTTAGAGTTTAACGATTTCATATTTTGGCTCTTAGGCTAGACCAATTATATGACCTACCTTAACATGAAAGATTAATGAGTTCGAGCCTCGTCGTATGTATAAAAATCTTTATTGGGAGACTCACCCATCATAGCCAAATGCACGATCCGGGGTCGAATTCAGATGAAGTGAGGTCTTAGTGACCCCGTTGAATCGGGTGGGCATGCTCAAAATTATGTTCTTTGTAATTGCATGATTTATTGATTTTTTAAATGGGATATGCGCAGTGGCGGACCCAGGAATTTCAAACAGGGGGTGCAAAAACGATCGTCATATATTTCGGTTTGATAATCGGATCATCCTGTTGCGTGTCGGGTGTTCGGCATAATATATGATATATATATATATATATATATATATATATACATAATACAAATAATATTTAAAATTTTACAATTCAAAATAACATCTATCATAAGAGTCTTACAATACTTAATGTCTTACAATCCAAAATCAAAAATCAACCATGAATCACGAAGATTGGGTTGTTTACCAACAATTTTGACTTCTTTGAACTTGAACTACTCGACATTTCTAATTGAATGAAAAATAAGAATTAATTAATAATTCTAAGTGAGTAAGTGGCAACAATAAATCAATCATCAAGTTACAAGTTTATTCAAGTATCAAAAATCAACTTATGAACCCAATTGCATACTTACATAATACATCAAATCAATCTTTGAACAATTTAAACAAACAAACAAATCACTAATTTAACTCACTAGTCACTAGAAACAAATCAAGCAAGTTTATAATCAATTCTAACTAATTTACAATATTAGGGATTTAGGATTTATATTGGAATATATATATAATTAAACAATTATACAAATTAAAAATAAAAATACACAATTAATTGATTAAAACTACTCCATTTACAGATCTAATTGAAATTTGAAATGGGAAAAGAAATTAAGAAAATAAATTAATTGAACTCACAATTTCTGAATTTCACAAAGTGAATTCACGATTTCACGTCTTCACGAGGACGAGGGTGACGACTGACGAGGGCACGAGTCACGAGATGTCGGAGATGACGAGAAGTCGAGGGTTCGCCGGAGGCCGGAGCGTTCGCCGGAGCAGAGAGGCAGCACGAGCGTCTGATTTTTTGGAACAGTACGAGCGTGAGAGCAGTGAGCAGTGAGCGTGAGAGCGTTTGATGTTTTGGAATTTGGATGGTCTGTTTTGGAATTTGGATGGTCTGTTCACACGCGATTAGTGTTTTGTTTTTTTTTCTTTTTTTTTTTTTAAAACTGCTCTGAATTTTTTTTTAAAAACAAGGGGTGCAGGGGCCCCCATATGCCCCTGCGTGGGTCCGCCCCTGGATATGCGGGTTATAATCGGGTTGAGGACTCTGGCCTTATCTAACTCAATTAATTAAGCGAGTTGTTCAAGCTAACCGGCTAATTAAACGAGTTGAAAAATGTGATCAACCCATTATAAATAGAGGCTGGGTTCGAGCCGGGTAGGGTAAAGTTATGTTAGCTTTATTTTTTTTGTTATCTTTTTTATAAAGGTAAGGAGAAAGAGAACTTTAAGCGATGCTCCAGACGTAAGAATAGAGGATAGAGTGATAGACCTGTTAGCTTTATTTGTAAATCTCAATAGCATGTGTATGGGCCAGTAATCCGGGGTGTATTCACGCTGCTTGGACCTTTTGGGCTTTGCAATTGTGAGTTGGTCCAACTTAGATTTGGGCCAGTGTAAATATAATCATAGTAACAACTCTTAAAAGATACTACGTGTTTGGGCCTATACTACAAAGCATGTGGATCAGCTCATAATGGATTGGTTTATTAGGGCAAGTTCCGGAGACGGCAAATTCTTAGGTGATCTCAGGACCATATTTTTCATTATGGTCTCGAGAAAATGTTCATGTCCAAATGATTATTTTCAGGCAAAAGCTAACGACTGTCCCAATGGTGTTAGATAAGTTAATTAAAATTGGAAATATCAAATGAATTACACCGATTGATGCGTGCTTTTGACATGCATTTTGAAATTTATACCATTTTAAGAAATATATTTAGATCTTAATTAATGTCATGGGGCGTCCGTTAGCAAGATCGTTATCTTCAAATGCAAATGTCAATCTCCAAATGTTCATTTTCAAATGCAAACGTTCATCTTCAAATACAAATGTTATGGTCCAAACTATTACATTATTTTATATTTTTTTTTACACGGCAAGATAAACGAGTATACATATACGAGTTCTATATTAAGATACCAACACTAAGAGTAGGAGGGATAATACCCCAACATAATGTTGGTGCGAGGATCGAACCCTTGCCTATGATGGGGAAAGTGGGACTGTGGGAGTAGTTTCACTGTTCGAACCGCTACATTATGGATTTACACCGTGTTTGTAAAAGTTTATTGGTTCATTCGTCAAAGATTGAAAGATTGATGTATTTTCTCTTTAAAACGGAATATTTTCAACAAACTAGTTTTATGATCATGATGTATAGTTTCATTCCTTTTTATCTTTGAATATTAATTTGCATACTTATATTTGCTATGGAGCAAATACATCTTACTTCGGCAATGTAGTCTCTATTTTCTTTTTATAGAATATATAGACCAAGGTTGAATCTACTTAATCAAGGTCTCGTGATCTAGTTTTGAGAATGAAAATAATCTATTTGGGAGGGATGTTGCTCTTGAGGTATCTATACAAGCTCCTACTGGAGATTAGTTTGCTCGTCGAAGGTGGTGGGAGCCTCTCGTATAATATATAAAAAAAGAAAAGATTGAAGCTCATGTCTCATCAACCAAATATATTTGACTGAAATGATCATTTGACATGGACACATGGTAACAATGTGGAAGTTAAAAGTAAGAGTAGACACTCTAGACGGAATACATGTGCCGTTGGTTAGCTTTTTCCATAATATAAACATACATAAAGCCATAAAAGGTCATGTTTGGGAATTGTTTTTTTTTAATTAGCTATTGACCTTTTGTTTTGGTCAAATAACCAATAAAAGTGTTTGGCTTCTGATTTTTTCATTGTCTTTTTTAGCTGTTGGTTTTTCCCGCCAAAAGTCACATCCAATAGCTTTTTTCGATTGACAATTGGCTGTTGTTGGATTAATTTACTAATTTACCCCTCAATTAATAATGATAATAAATTACTAATTTACTCCGTACAAGTGAGAAAAAAAGTCTACTAAGATTATTTAAGTCATTTTATAATATAACATTCAATCGCTAACCTAAGAATAGTTAAACAACCAATAAATTCAGCCACATGAAACAACCTGTCAAACAAGCAAAAAAAAAAAAGCCAACAACCACGAAAAACAGCCAAATTCCAAACAAGGCCAAAAAATACATGTATTTAATAGCCATCAACCCACAAGATCAGCAATAAGTTGGCCATTAATGGAGAAACGTAATACTTCGTGTATGTTGTTTAGCCTCATTTAATTCTCTCCTTTTCACATTAATTGATCTGATGGTGTATATTTCCATTGAACAGTTTACGAGTAATTTGACCAAACATAAGCATTAACATGATTTTCCTATTGTTCAACACTTCAACCATGCAATTTAACACAACTTTAGCAAAACCTTGTTTGGTTGCTCATGTGAAGTAAGAATGATTTCCCATGCAAACTTTGACTGACCTAGCAAGTGTTGTGCCAAGATTTTCTACCCTTGGAAAATGGAAGTTCCTAGCCCTAATAAATGACTTCATATATTTTTTACGAGAAAATGTATTTGTTAAGCGGAAAGGTATTTTGACAGAATGTGAATCCTACAAAAAAATGAAATACTTTGTACCGTAAAAGTGTCTAACTCCCCGATCATATCCAATATTTAGACAAATAACCTTATTCGGTTTTTATCGCCGAAAAACTGCAATTTGTTCTAAACTCTTTGGAAGTTCCATTTTTCATAAGTTTATTTATCAAACTTTTGCAAAGTCTTTGACACACAAAAAGATTTTTTCCCGAATAACATAGAGTGTAGTTAAACAATTATATTGGGCTGTTACAGTGAATAGATGAATAGGATATTGGGCCAGATTGTATAAACGGACTTAGATTTGTCAATTAGTGGATCTTGAGAAGTTGATTTGGGCCAATATTTCAAAATTTTGGTAATTTATTTTTCTAGCATTTAATTTTTTATAATTTTGCTTAGTCGACTAAGATGTAGGAATTAGAACTTCTCCTGTAAAAAAAAATAAAATAGAACTTCGTAATAGAGATTTTTATCTTCTCTCGTGTCAACATTTTAATTTATTATTAGAGATTCATTATACAAGGGTCAGAGGGTGCGACACTTCAATTTTTTTCTTTCAAAATATCCATGTTTAATCTAAATTTCCTCCATATATTCTAAATATACGTTCGATTAAACTTATTTTTAGAAAAAAATATGTTCAGTTAAGTAAAAAATAAAGTGAATATCGTAAACGCGTATTCCACATACTTGTACTTCTTAGTGAATCAAAGAGTAATTGAAATGTGCATATGCATTCTTTGATTTCTTTTCCTTGTTTCAAACTTTATATCCGAAAAGGATAGTGACCAATAATGTTTGAATACTAGAGGTTGCTTATGACACTTTTACAAAGCGATTGATTGCTTAAATTTTTTTAGCCAAAAAATTATAGGTTGATGGTATATCACTTTCAGTCATAACCAACAAACATATGTATTCTAATATTCAACACCAAAATTGGAACAACAACAAAAAAACGGCTTGAAAAATACTTGTTCATTTAACAACCTTATTATTCATACCAAAAAAAAAAATGTTTATTTGACTAAAACAAGGAATTGATAATATTAATCTTCATCTTGTATTGCTCCTATAGACTTTCTTAAACATTTAATTTAGGCTTCGTTTGTTTTGAAGGAAAATATTTTCATTGAAAACATTTTTTTGAGGAAAATTGAAAATTAGATTTGTTTTCCATTGTTTGATTGTATGAAAAATTATTTTCTGAAAATTCATTTTCCTTTGTTTGTTTGAAGAAATTTTACTTGAAAAAAAGAAAAAAAAATTGTTTTCCTTTGATTTTGAAAGGAAAATATTTTCGTTATGAATAGAAAATAGTTTTCTAACCAAAATTTCTTTTTTACTTTGATTTTGCCAAACAAAAAAGGCAAATGGAAGAATGATTTTCGTGAAAAATATTTTCCTCCAAAACAAACGGAGCCTAAGATATATCTTTGTGTAGAAGATTATTGTATATCATAATTTATTTGAATGACTTTGACATTCTTTGTTTAGATATTCATTTTTTTCCTCAATCATAACTTAAAAGTGATTCAATTGCTATGGTCTCAGAAAACTTTCTATGTTCTACCCATATAATAATATCGTACGTATGAGTAAGATATTTCATAAAATAAACTTTCTCATGTATATATCAACATTGGAATGACATGACCTGTGCAAGCGAGAAGAAAAGAATCTCCCACCCTTGATGTTGAGGGGGTTCAATCTTTACTAGGGGTATTTTACGAGTAGGCCGGGATCATGTCTCATTTCTCTTAAAGTGTCTAGCACATAAACTGGATCGAATGGAATGACCTAAACAAGCTAATGATACGATCAATTTCGCTAGCGTTTTTAATATCTTACTTTAAAAAACTCCCTACATGCAATTATATTCCTTATCCTCTTTTATTTTCTTGTTTTAACTAATTAGGCATTAAACTAAATGATGCAAGTACCAAACCACCATGTTCCTGCACTAAAAGGAAGGTTCACTAATACAACCTGCAACATTCGCAATTAATTGAGAATCAAAGTGCTAGCAAAAGGCTAACCACTACTTGACTCATCTGTCATCCTTTTGATGCAACACGCCCTTTTAATTTTTTTTCGTTTCCCATAATTATTAAAAGGCAAATGATAACGAGCGTTTCGAGGTATTAGATAAGTTATCTATCAGTAGAAATATTTAAATTGATTGAAATAAATATTAATTAAATCAATTAATATGTGATTTTTGTATGCATTTAAAAATTTAATTATTTTAAAAAATATATTTAGTCCTTAACTAACGCTCGAGATGCTCGTTAGCAGGATCTAAAAATTAAACCTTATAGTATTCATGCATGCACTGTGACAACTAAAATCATACGAGTATAATGCATGGAGTGTCATTCATTTGTGTGGTTATTGGAAATCCACTTGTCTATACTATATTTATAGCTTCCTTTAATCATTGGACCTTACTTTTTAACCTAAAGTTTTTGGGCTTTACCTTCATAAATCATAATAATAATACGATTCTTAATTAATTAATATTTGATTATTATATAATTAATTGTTTATTATATATGTAGGAGTTAAGAGTATGAGAAGAGCTGGTTGCACGTGCTCATAATTTATATCATGCAATCTAATGTGTAAACTACATCAAGTAATGAAAAGTTGATCGAAATTTATAATATTGTACGAATATTTTATACATTGTGTTCACTTACTCACATGTGGTCACATTGCATTGTATCCCAGTTATATACTGAGTTATCATAATTGTATGTATCACTTATCAGCTGTGTTTGAAGCTTACACATGTACTTCGTATTACATTTGTTGAACCCGTAATTAGCCCACATGTGAGCGGACATGTTATCTCATAAGAAATGGTTATGCGTTTAGGGGGAGTGTTAAGCGAAAGAATGACATGTCGAAGAATACGTAGAATTATGGCCATATACTTCGTATTATATTTGTTGAATCCGTGATTAGCCCACATGTGAGCAGACATGTTATCTCGTAAGAAATGTATGGTTATGAGTTTAGGGGGAGTGTTAAGCGAAAGAATACATGTCGAAGAATACGTAGAATTATTTATCGTTAAAACTATTTCCCATAATGTCATATGATTTTGAGGTGAAATATCTTTGATTTTATAATTAGTTAGACATAACTACATAAGTATCCATCTTTTCCCCCCTTAACAGTGAGCTAGGTAATTTAAAAAAATAATAGAAATAATGATGGAAGACTATAATTAGTGATAAAGAAATGTGATTATGCTTAAGTGGAATGCATGTTCCAATGAAATAATTTATTAGTTTGTCCTTCTAATTTGTACTTTCTAATGACAAAAAGTATGGCATGAAAACAAAGTGTTTGCTAGACAACTATTAGGACCACTTCCTTTAAATTGGGACTTTGTCAATAAGATTACTTCGCTTTCTTCTTCCCTAATTTTCATAAGATAGAATTTCAGTAATTAAAAAGTAAAATTGAATTAATCAAAATCCAAATATTTACTACATCAATTATATATAATTTTAGAAATAATAGTATAATATAAACGACAAGTAAGTAAGTAACCAATGAATAAATTCTTCTTACAAGCAATACTTTCTTAATGATAAAGTTATCAAAATCGGACTTCTTTTTTTTAAAAAAAAAGGCTAAAAATTGAGCAAAAGTTATTATTGTTTATGTGACATTTACAAATAAATTCGAATGAAAGTTATTAACAAGATCGAATTTGACATCGAAATAAAATTTGACATTGTGTTTAATTTCGGTAATTCCCTTCCAATTGGATATCAGATTAGTTGAACTGATCTCCATCAATCTATTGTTGAAAGAACAATTAGGGGTGAAGGGCAAGCAAATACGGAGTAATTTACTTGAACCATTCCAATTCAATAGGTTTAATTTTAAAAACCGCTAAATGATATTTAAAAAATAGTTTATACAAGTGCAATTTATATCATTTTACTTTATTGTCATGTTGATAATTTGAAGACTTAATTATTATATGTACAATATATTATGACTCAAAATCAATTATTTCTATCACATTATGGATAAAAAAATTAAATTTCTTTTGTTATAAGTAATCTCAAATTGGAAATTCTTTTGAAAAAGGGGTGATGAAAGATGACCTCCTAATATGTACAAAGATTATATTATATGATTAATTGAGTGACAAAAATGCTGGAAATTGTTAAAAGCTAGCTAGTGAGATTCCTTGATTCCTTGAACAATTATAAAATATAAGGTTGGTGATAATAATAATGGTCCTTTATTTCATCAAAGTTTTGCTTTTGTGAAATGATTGTGCTTAAAGAAAAAGAGGATCTTACTTAAGTATCTTAAGAATCCAAGATTGGCAACAATTTTCTCTTAATTACAATACAAGATTAGTGGTTGGTATGTAAGGTCATACATGACTTTACACATAATTTTAAAAATTTGTTTAGAATTTAGAGGCAGAGCCGGCCCGTAGCATGTGCTCCACGGGCGATGGCACAGGGCCCCAATTTCTCTAGGGCCCATTTTTGCTTAGAAATTTCTTTTAATTTATGTGAAATATCTAACAAAAATGCTACTATTAATTGAGTATAGATYATCAGTGGTTGATATTTGCATGAGGAAAAGGAATGATTTTGGGTTTGAACCCACACAATTGTTTTTATAAAATATTATAAACAGTGAGTATATCATAAACGCTTCATATTTTAAAAAAATTCMTCTTGTTTTTAACGCTCGTGAGTCGTGATAAATATCGCACAAGGCCCCCAAACTTATTGAGACGGCCCTGTTTAGAGGTGTTGAATTGCTTACAAAAATAAATATAAAAAAGTTTATTAATTAACTTTTATGACACATAATATAAGATTGTTATTTTAGGTTATAATATAACAATATAACATACATTACTTCATGTCTCAAACTAGTTAAGCTTTGAAGAAACATTCGTAAAGATATATAATTTATAGTTTGAAGCATAATATGTATGTATGAACTTGCATAATAATTGAGTAGCAATCACATCAAAGCGAAATTATGATCAAACTTTGCAATAGTTACTTGTACATTTCAAACGTATTAACTAGTACACATATAAAGAAGTAAGATATAACATCCAAAATAAACACTCTCATACACTACAATAATGGCTATTAGTTTAAGTAAATTGAAGTTTTATCCATTCCAATAATTCTACAAACAGTAACTGACACCCAAACATATTATACAAATAAAACAAGTATAGTATAATAACAGTTCTAAAACAAAAATAATGTATTTGATCAATTATTATATGCATTTTACTTTCTTTGCAAAATAAAAAAATTAAGTTGGTTTCTTATTATTGCTTGACTTGCTTCAATTCCATAGTTCCATGACACTTACAAAGTTACAAGTCAGGAGAAGAAAGAGAAGCATGTATGAATTCTGTCTTCTGAAATCTTTTCTTCAACATTCAATAAGGTTTCAGGATAGTTATTATGAATCATATTGTAGGTATCCCAAAATTCTTACAATCAATAATATACATATGCTACAAGCTAAGGTATTCTATTCTGTATTTCTGGGTGCGAATGTGCCACACGGTATAATAAGGATTCGAACCTCTCACCACGTGATCAAAGGTGAGGTTGAAGCCACTTCTCCAATCTTCTTTCTCACTCTCTTGTCCATAATTAATGATTGACAATTTGGCATGCCATTGTTTAATAGTTTTAAAAGGAGGCGGAAAAATGTGCATTTCATTTTATAAGGTTTTTTTTTTGTTTATTTTCATCGCGGGCAATGATAAAAATATTTTTTATATTTGCTCACAAAATAAGTTTAAAAAAAAACCCAATAATTATGTTTAGAATAAGTTCAAATTAGTCAAAATTAAACAAGGTGAAAGAACAAACTCTTTTTCACACTTAATAAACAACCCTTAGTAGGGATAGATCAAGAGCGAGGAAAAATTGAATATGCTTGGAAATTCGGAGATTAATTAGAAAGCAATTCATACAGTTTGAAATTATGACACGAATGACTTAACCTATGAAAGTATACGCAACTACTTATAATATAATTGTATGTTTTGTAGATTATTTTATTATATTAGACCACTTAGTTTGAAAGTTGAAACACATTTGGATGTAAAAATATCATACACAGTTCTTCGTAAAATTGATGTACGCAAATAGCTAGAATACATAAACATGTGCGTTTTTCAATAATAACTAAAAACCAATCGTTCTATTATAAATAATCGCAATTTCACCCAGATCAACTTATTAATTATAAGTTTGATTTATAATAAGTTAAGTTCGATGAAAGTACTTACGAGACGATTACGAAAATTCTCCACCCCCACTAGGCCACTAGTCCACTAACCTTGAGTTTTAACCATACTCACTCAAGTAGGGTTTGGTTTCACAGTTGTGAGATTGGGGGAACATACAATTATACAAACCCTATCTAACCACTACACTACTCTTGATGAAATAGTGCAAATAGTGGGTGAAAATGAGTAACTTTTATATGGTACGGAGGATAGAGTAAACTCTTTTACCAACTGATAACCGTTTCCTAACACCATTTACTAGTCAACTCCTTTGATTTATGACATTTTGTTACCAAACCATGTATTGACATGACGTGTCCGCTTTTCAATCTTCAACTTTTGTCTAACACGGGTTTGAATCTTTTAGAGTTGAACTTTATAAAATTCAATAAATCTAAACCCTTCATAAAAGATTAATGACTAATATATGATCTTGTATAAATTTCAAAATTAAAAATAAAAGTGCAATAAAAATAGTTAAAAACTCTCACTCTCACAACTCTACCGTTCTCTAAACTCAAGAAGTCAAGAGGATCCCAACACGTCTAACACCGCTGTCTTGAACCACCATACCATGCATTAGCAAGAATGAATAGCAACGCATGATGTAATTCAAGAATAATTAGGCTTTGCAATTATCCTTATATCTTCTTGAGTCAAAATTTAATTTGTAAACTTTAATTGTACATTTGTATTTGATAGAGTATATCTAGTACTACATATTATTGTCGGGCCTCAATCAACAGTTTGAATTTTTTATTGACACAGTCGACTAACATGGTATACATCAATTAAGAACCATCCTAACAAGAAGCTAGGTAGGTGATTTGACTCTTATATCAACCCTTCATGCATCTTTACAGTGGAATATTAAGCGACTAAGCGTCAAGTATGAGAGAGCTCCTACGATGCATTTACATTTTAAGCCTAACCTGGCCTAAAGGGCTCTCGATCATGTGCGAATGCATGATATTAATCCCGAACCTTAACTATTATCCGTTTAAATTTTTGGTTTTCGAACCCAACCATCCTCAACCATGCATCTATTTAAACTTTGGGATGACATCGATGATTCACTAATAGTATTTTTACAAAATATACTCCATTTAAAAACATGATTATAACGTATCGGTGTCTTTGAACTACGTTATAAAGTGAAATGTAGCAAATTTAGAGGGAGAAATATATTTTTTCACTCATATAAATGCGAAATTAAATGTAATGCCCATGCATAATTTTTTTTAAAAACTACTAAAAACTCCATAAAAATCTAGCTAAAAATAATGACCAATCAATAGTCCACCAAATTTTAATTTCAATAATTCATCAAGTGCGAGACAATAAATACTTTTGCGTGTGTATGTGTTTTTATTTTATTTGTAAATGAAGCATGAGCATAAAACTATATATAGAATTATAGAATTAATAAAATGCATTAATAATTTATTACTTTGTCAAAAAGCATGAAAATTATTGCCTCTTGCTTTCATTGTCATCAATTTGTTGTTGATGACTTACTTAGGCATATACATACCCTCTTAATTAATTTAGTTAACAAACGAGCTACTCGTATATGGTTAGGGTGTCTTAATTTAAACGGTACCATGCAACTATTTGAATGTTCATCAATCATATGACTGATTTTATGTATCAATGAAGACCTTATATGGTGGTTAAGATCGAGAGTTTGTGTACGTTAAATTATGTATTTGAATTTTTCAACTTAATTATATATATAACTTTATATAGTCTTTTATGAATGTCTCAATCGCGCCAAAAAATAATGATTGATTTTATGTTACTAGCCGATGACTTGATATTATTTATCGCATTTTGCATTGTAGAAAAGGTTTTATCATGAATGAATATCATTCAATCAACATCAACCAACCAGCAAAATCGTTATTGCATGATCTACAATGCATTTAACATGGGTTTAAAAAATCATTTCTTATGAATTATGATATATACTCATATGATCTAGAATGAATTTTAACAACATAATCAAACAAATTGATTAACATAGCTAGTTCTTAGTGGGGGACAACGAACTATATTGTCTATTATATATATGATCATCATGATAGGATTATGATTGAAAGAATTGAATGCTTCTTTAGATCATCTTTGAATTGAAGGCTACATTAAAAAGTTTAAAATTTGGAATTGAAATACTCAAATATAATAAAATAATGACTATTTTGCTTAGGCTATTTGTTTGAAAGTGCCAACTTACTACATATCCCCTTTGTTCATCTTAATATATCACACTTATTCACCTGAGAAAAAGAAATACGGAGTATATTATTTGTTTCTTTTTATATGTAACAAAGAAAAATTTTATACATCACAAATGAGAAAGAAATCACGTACAATCTCACCACAAACTTCATATTATTATCCTTTAATAATACTTCGTAAAAATTACAATTCATTCATGCACGTGATGCATCGCAAAGGAGAAATCTAAGAGACGAATTGAAATATACATGCTAAAGTTATAAATATTTTTCCAAATGATTGTGACGACACTAATGAAGAAAATTCAAAAGTTTGTTTTTTTCTTCTCAATTACCTCGATCAAATATAATCTTAATTGACTTAGTTTGGGACGTGTGTAAAGTTGCAAACTATTCAAAATATATTATGAAAAGTACAAACCCTAATTTCATGAAGATATGTAGTTAACCTAGAATTGAATAACAGGTCAGAGATAATTTTTTTGACACTCTGATCTCCATTCTCTTACATGAATAACGACAACATGTGAAAGTGAAAAAAGTGCCAAAATGATTTAGGGAGTGTCAAAATCACCATTCTTTGACAGGTCGTGTCTTTACGACTTTACCTCTTGGGTTAGTGGGTTACACATTATTATCACGCATTCATACAACTTCGTATTAGTACTATTTAAGATTTGGTAGTTTTGTTAGTGCTACCAAACATTATTAGTGAAGGTAAAATCATCATAACTCCAAAGTTTTGCCAACATGTTCAATGAGGCAAAAAAAAAAAAAAAATGATGTATTGATTACCAAACTTAGTTTCTTACCTTTCTAATTAAGTACTCAAAGAAATGTGGTTAATTATGTAGATTATGGACTGCCAAAAATGGGCAACATGTCAAACATACAGCATTCTTATTCTCTTTCCACAATATCTTTACTCAGAACATTGTCTCATTGTTGCGTTAAATACTTACACCAACAAGTCAACAACATACTTGCTTCATAAATAGAAATGACTAGTCCATTACCTAGCTACTTGATTTTGTGGATGCATATTTGAGTTAGTTGTGGATCATTGATAAGTCTAAGGAAACGTAAGAGGCTAAGATTGAATCTCTTCTACATCAGTGTCGATTTTTACTAATTATTATTTTAATTTCGGTCGACTGTTGTCAAACCAAAGGAGATTATTGCGAGTGTATTTGTGTTGGTGTCGTTGATGATTACTTGATTTCTATTAGTTGGACTCTATATCTGTTAACTTAATACTATTCACAATTTAAGAGAGTTTTCGATCAAGAAAAGTCACAATAATGTATTAGAACAAATATAATCACGTAGAATCATGATTAATTTAAGTTGCTCCAATTCAATCATTAAAATATTTACGAATTTACCTTTTGAGTAGTACATACAAGATACAAAAGCATTACGAGTATAATTACAAGTAATGATGAATGTTTTGAACGTATGATATGCTTTTATATTCATATAACATAAATTAACCACTAGACCAAATCTTCATCGATCAGCAACGAGAATTTACTGTTAAATTACTACGTAGTAAAGTTTGACTAATCCCGAATAAATACTCCATGTGTAGTGTGTACCAAACTAGTAGACTAAGGAAGTATACAAATATTTATGAATTGAAGCAGGTATATAAAGCAGGTGTAACATTAATTGAAAATCTATAAATTGGGCTTGTGGTACGTAGTAAATTAATGGTCCTAGACTCCTACTAACTATATCAACTAACCTTCACTCTTCACTAGTTCACTGATCACTTCATTCTTCAGCACTGCAATATGTTATGCACGTTATAGCTATACTTCTCCGTAATGTATTAACTGCAACGACAAATGTATCACATAATCAAGGTGACGGGTTCGAATCTTAAGAATGAAAAAAAAAATCTAACTAAGACGGATGATGCCCATTAAAGTGCCCATGCAAGCTCTCGCAGAGGATTGATCCGCGACTACTTGCCAAAGACAGTTGAAAATCCTTGTAGTGGTACCGAAAAAACAGAGGGAGTACATGATAAGTCTCGTTATATTATTAATTATTATTTGCATCAAATAATATAAGTATTAGCTAGCAAATAAAATATTATAATATGATTGATTAATTATAACACAAGGTTGCGTTAATCACTACTTCACTTGTAGATCGATGAGATTCAATTCAATAGATCAGCTTAGTTGTCTTTAGAAGCCTCACTGTAAGTCAACTGTTGCAAATTGCTCATCAAATTAAAGAATTTATGTACTTCAATTTCTTAACCACTATTATTCTAGTACTTCAAATTTTGCCCTAATTTAAAGGAACCCTCATTTCGTTGCTTGCAATTATTAAACCCATATGCTTGATTGAACATTATTTCTTTAGTCAGTTGATATATCCTTATATTTTGAGTTTCATCTTCTTTTTTTCGCCATAATCAATAAGACGAGCATTTTTTTTCATGTTGCGTGTAAAAGATTGATATATATATTTTTAAAAATTGGTACAAAAAATAGGAATACATTCTCCGCGTGCCATTAGCAATTAATGATTGAATTAACTAACTAAATATTTTTAATTTTGACATCGTACCGTTTGAGAGCAAATTAAATAACACATGATCGTTGTGAGAACTACAATTATGTGCCTTTTCAATGGTAATCATGCAATGCACACCATTTACGTGCCCTTAATTTTGATTTGAACATGCATAACTTTTCCCCTAATTTTATGTACTCCTCGATGTACCAACTAAAGGGCCATAAGTTTCTTAATTAAAGTTTTTTTTTTGACGAGAAGAAGCGATACTAATTATTAATGGATAAAATGTCTGAGCGTACAAAGTTTGAGAGTTGAGGAGGATAATCCTCCAACCAAACCCGCAAATCATCAAAATTAAAAGAAAAATGAGCTAGCTCATGCGCTACTCGATTACCACTAAATAAAAAATCTAGGTGGGAGTGACATTGTCTATAAATACACTCATACAAATTTTTGTAGGAGATTAATTCATTCATCAGGGTAAAACAAAATAAATTTAATTTCTCGGTTATTTTGTTAGATTTTAGAATGTGTAACAATTATGAGTACATATATTAGGTAACAATGATTATATAATTATACCATAGTTCAAGCTATATTTTTTCCCGCCTTTATCATGTGAAATCATATAGTAAATGAGATTCGATCCCTAATATTACACAATTATATCAATACTACTTTAACCAGTTAAGCTATCTAATATTCACATTATATGATCCGGGAATTGATTTCCACGCAGAACAATCACATTCACTACACTATGCGCACACCCTTCTCCCCCCTAAAATAATTGCGTGGATATAAAAATCATTGTGTGCATATCACAACCCATATGACCTATATTATCTTTAGTCTTTCCCATTACTTTTGGTCAAGAATTAGCCCTTGATTATTACTAATAACAAGGCATGATTACGTTCTCTTTTCACTTTGATATTCTGCACATTTTATTTATTCACAAATCACAATAGCATATTTGGACCAGCCAATAAAATACAGTGTATCATTTAAAATTGCAAACATATGAGACTTTTTCCACTACAAATTCAATTTCCAAAAAAATAAAAATAAATAAAGAATAAAAGAAACAAGCAATCAAATTGAACTTGTTTTTATTCAAAGACTTTTCCAACCATTTTACAGCAACAAACATATCAATGAGAAGAGAAAATCAAAGCAAAGCTTAATACCAAGATATGCATGTCATATTCTTAAAAAGATATCCCCTTTTTTTAAGCTTTTTGGTAATAAAAGTAGGCTGTGTTAGGAGTGTGACATCTTTTGAAAAATATTGCTTACCATTTTTAATTTTCATTTCATTTTATTTTATTTCTATATTCATAATATTTCTACTTATGTTCTCCAAAAAAGAAAAAAAAAATTATGTCATGACTATAATTTTTTGGTAATAATAAAGTATACTACATTAAGACAATCACAAAAGAGTTCTCACATAACTATAATTTTTTTTATACGAAGTACGGAGTATATAAAACACAAAATCTAGTTATATACGAGTAAACAATTGTGAATAATGCTAAATTACAAACGTTACAATTATATATGCGGCAAAAGAAAGTATAAGAAACAGATACCCGACCGTATAATAACTTGGGTTATCCATACATTTTTGTATTTTAATAACAATGTGCTTTGTTATCGCTAATTGTTGCGCGGATAAAAAAGAAATGTTGTGTGAAAAATATCATCTTCCAAAATATTAGTTTCAAATTCTTAATTTTATTTTTTAAGCTAGACGGCTTGACTAGCGCAACTTCAAATCAAACCATCTAAATCTCTCTCTTCGTTCTTCTTCTATTCTTTTCTCTCTCTAAAATTATTATTAACACAATAACTACACCATTTATACTTAACTATTAATACCATATTGTATATAAAATTTTTATTTATTTTTTATTATATGATCTGAAATTACTATTTCTCTCACATCCTTCAACCCCCAAAAACCCCATTGTCAACCCAAGAAACAGCAAATTTTAATTTTATTTATTTTTTTAGAGAGAGGGGAAAGAAAAAAAGTTGGTGAGTGATTCAAGAATTTGAGGAAGAAAGGAGTAATCTTTACTGCAAGAATTTGATAAAAATTCAAGCTTGTGAATTGAGGTAAAGAGCTCTACTTTTAATTAATTTTTTCTATGTTGGAAAGTTTGAAAAATATGAGCTTTTTTCTAGTTATTTTGTGAGCAGAAAAGTAATGCAATTGAGCATTGTTTTTTCTCAACTACCTTCAATGATTACTGTATTGTTAGTCAAAAACTGTTGTATAGAAGACTAAAAATGAAGTTGAGTTGAAGAAAGAAAGAACAACAGCAAAAAAAAACATGTTTAGATCACTAGTTCATTGGTATAAGTTGTTGTTGTTGTTAGTAGCATGAAAATGGATCGAATTAGAAAACCCAATTTGTTAATTGTAATAGAATTTGTGTTGTTATGGTGGTGGTTGTTGAGATTTGGGAGTACATTGGTTCTGGTTGTTGGTCAACAGCAACAACAGCGGCAGCAAACTATTGTGTTCGCAGAAAGACTTGCTTTGATTCAACTTAGATCGTCACTGGGTATCAGGGCCCGGGAATGGCCCATTAAGCCCGACCCATGTTCATTTTGGAGGGGAATTCAGTGCAATACCAATGGTTCTGTTGTTGGGATTAATGTATCTAGGTTTAGGAGGACTAGAGTTGGGGCTCAAAACCCTCAATTTGCTGTTGATGCTCTTGGGAATTTGACTAGTTTGGTGTCTTTTAATGCCTCCTTTTTTGCTCTTCCGGGTCGAATACCGGAATGGTTTGGGCAGAGCATGGGTAATTTGCAAGTGCTTGATCTTCAGGGTTGTTCAGTTACAGGTTCCATACCCTTGAGCTTTGGGAATTTGAGAAGGTTGAGGACATTGGTGCTTTCTCATAATCATCTTAGTGGTGTTGTGCCCCCTACTTTGGGTCAAATGGTGAATCTTTCTATCCTTGATCTTTCTCACAATTCGCTTACCGGGTCAATTCCGATTTCCATTGTCTCCCTTAGGAACCTCTCAATTTTCGACATTTCGTCGAATACATTCTCTGGCTCGATTCCTCCGGGTATTGGGATTTTGCGGAATCTCAGGACTTTGAACTTTTCGAACAACATTCTTACGTCTGATATCCCTCGTCAACTAGGTGACCTTAGTGGTCTGGTTGACCTCGACCTTGGCTTTAATTCTTTGGTGAGTGCATTGCCTCCGGATTTAAGGGGATTGAGGAGTTTGAGAACATTGGTTGTTAGAAATAACAGACTTTCGGGTTCACTTCCAGATAATCTATTTTCAGCTTTGACCAGGTTGGAGGTTGTGGTTTTGAGACACAACAATTTTTCAGGTGCTATTCCTGATTCATTGTGGTCAATATCTAATCTGCGGCTTGTTGATTTCTCTGGAAATGACTTCACGGGTATCCTTCCAAACATTACCTTAAAACAGTTAAAAGGCAATGCCACCAATGCAGTACTGAATATTTCCGGCAATGAATATTATGGTGGACTGAATTCGGTGCTCCAGAAATTCAGTTCAATAGATTTACAAGGCAATTACTTTGAGGGCCAGCTTCCGGAATATGTAAGTGACGGTGCATCTCTTAGGGCTAATTGTCTCCAAAATGCAACGGGGCAGAGGACACAGGAAGAGTGCTCCTCCTTTTATTCAATGAAAGGTTTGACTTTTGATAATTTCGGACTTCCAAGTACAAATGTCTCCCCGGAAGCGGAAAAAGGGTCTACAGGAAAGAGTCACAGGCGCACTATTATATTGGCTGCAGTTTTGGGGGGAGTTGGTCTATTGCTATTGCTGATTTTGCTGATAATCTTATTCATATGTTTCCGAAGGAATCGTGGTACAAGGCAAAGAGGAAATGGTGTGGGCCCAATCCCTCCTACTGGGGCTGGCCCACCTTCACCTGGAGTATCGTTAAATTTTTCGAGTTTGGGAGAAGCATATACATATCAGCAGCTGCTTGAAGCTACGAGCAGCTTTAGTGATCTGAACCTCATTAAAAACGGGCATTCTGGTGATTTATTCCGAGGTGATTTGGAAGGTGGTGTCCCCGTGGTCGTCAAAAGAGTTAACTTGAATTCAGTTAAAAAGGAGTCATACCTCGTAGAGTTGGACTTTTTCAGCAAAGTATCACATCCTAGATTGGTTCCTCTTTTGGGGTATTGTTTGGATCAGGAAAATGAGAAATATCTTGTTTACAAGTACATGCCAAATGCAGACCTGTCAAGTTCCTTGTACAGAAAGGTCAATACCGGTGATGATAGTTTGCAATCCCTTGATTGGATAACAAGATTGAAGATTGCAATAGGAGCAGCAGAGGGTCTATCTTATCTACATCATGAATGTGCACCGCCCTTTGTTCACAGGTAACTTTCATTTCCATTTCCCCCCTATGTCTGTTGTGTAGCTTTTGAAAAATCTTTATGTTACTTTTCTGGTAACTGTTATCCTGTTTGCAAATAATTATTTGGATTTTTTTGTCTGGTTGTTTTCTTATGCGTGTGCTTGGGGTTCTTGCATTCACCGACTATTGGACAACAATTTGTTCTGTCTTTAGTTGCAATGTGTGATAGGGCTGATCCTTTCTTGTTTTTAATTGGCTCATCATGTTTATGGACTTAATAGTTATATAGTAAGCAGAAGTGGGGCATATCCTATGCTTGTGAGACAATAGATTCTTAACGGTCTAGTAAACGTTAATAAATGACATTAATGGAATGAATCATTAGTGTAATTAAAATAACGAAAGCAACTTTACAATCTCCATGTTGAAGCGATTTCATCCCCAACCTTGTTTTTTCTTCATGAATTTTCATCCCCAACCTTATTTTCGGTGTGTGTGTGTGTTTGTTTGGGGTGAACCATCATTATTATGGGAATGGACATGGATTTTACTAACAATTTTACGTACAAAATCATCCTCATCACCGTCATTTATAACCACTACCAAATGGGCTGTTAAGGTTGGAGTTTTTGTAGAAATACCATATTAAGAGATGTGTGAAGTGAAAGCTTGCATGTTATGAAATCCGAGGATCATATATATCCGTAACTAACAATATACTCAAGAATATCATCACGAACACATTATGGGTAATATATATGAAACCTATGAATTTTAATAAGCGTAAACGCGTAATTTATGACAGATTGGCATTAAAATCAGGATCACGATTGGTACAAAATAATAAGGAGTAATATTTAAGCCATAGGTTTTTTTAATAGATTTGTCTCAACTAAACCTGATAATTGCCTCAACAAAATCACATAGCTGGACTGCTGGAGCCATACACTCAATTAGTTGTTGTGATTTGCGACAATTGGTCCTGATTATGCATTAAAAACATATCATTGTTATGTTACAATTAGTCACTTTTTTCCCTCTTTCTTACTGAAGGGATTTACAAGCGAGCAGTATACTCCTTGACGATAAGTTTGAAGTAAGACTTGGCAGTCTTGGTGAGGTCTGTGTACAAGAAGGAGATTCTCAGCCGGGAGTCATTACAAGATTGTTGCGGTTGCCACAGTAAGCATTCTTCTTTTTGAACTAAATACTAAATGCACAGAGAGCTTTTACGCGAGGATTTACTTACTGTAAAACACGAGTGTATAACTACAACGCGCCTCGGCGCCTATGGTTTACATCTCTAAGCGTAAAGTCATGCTCTGCTGTTTTGTTTGATATATTTTGCATTTTGTGAAATCTAATGTCATATGCTTTTTACTACTTAGCTTCCTCTTGCATAATGAATTTTCCCATTATCTTCCTTTTTAGCATAATTGAGATACTAGCACTGTTTCATCTTTGATGCATCGTCTTCTCTATTTCCATCAGTTCATTTTTCTTTTCTTCCTTATCTTTGTAGTGGTTTTCTCAATTGTCTATGGATCACATGTCTTGGTGCTTTATCTTAATGTTTACTTAAAAAAATCGAAGCCAGCAATTGTAAAGTATTTTTGCATCTATTATTCAGTATATGTAGACTTTATATCAGGTATTCTAATATTTGATTTTTTAATTTTCTGCAGGACCTCTGAACAAGGGCCATCAGGTATGTAGACTGGGTTCGAATAGTGAACTTTATTTTGCTTCCGTCGTCTGTCTGTTTGCTGGCTGTAGTTTAGAGAAATGATTTTGTTAGAGGCTTTTGATTGTCTTTTTGTTCTAACTGATATATGGAAGTAGGCTTATAGCATACCAAGTAACAAAAATTATCTCTATTGCCTATATAGTAATATCATACATTAATTAAGCACACAAAAAGCGAAAGAACGTGTATCCTACAATTATGAATCACAGTATTTTTTTTTTTCCATCCGCCAGGCCTACCTCAGCTGTCAGTTGTTTACACTCTTTGCTTGAATCTTTTCTCTTTTAGGAGATCTGATACCCGTTTAGCTGATTGATGTCATATTTTTATGACCTCTGAGCAGGTCTGAGGAATATGTGTCAAAATGACAGTGAGGTTTGTTTAACTGCAATAGCATCAAGGTTCTTGCAAAACAGAACAATTATCGAAATATTACCAGTGGAGCTGAAAAATTCTCCGTTTAACCTTTACAGTACATTAAACAATATATAAAAGAAACAGTCAAGGCTTCTTTTTTTTATAGCAAGTATCTATTGAATTTGAGAGACCTGCAATGTTTAAATTGATGTTTTCAAATTTGAAAGAATCCTCTTATTTGGCGTAAAGAAACTTCTTATACCCCCAATTTCATCAAGGATAAGTATCTATAGCTTCTATCATTTGTGTTTTCTTGATCGTTTCTGTCTTGTGAATGTCCAGCTTGTACTTTCTGCTAACATCTTCACCTCCCTCCAAAAACTTAGTTTAATCAAATATAATTTGTTTGCTCATTAAGATTGCTTGAAGAGTCTACATGTTTTAGAAATGACTGTCAAGCCTCTGATGATGATAAATCCTTGTTTTATGCAGGTTCTCACTCGACAACATGTGCATATGATGTTTACTGCTTTGGAAAGGTGTTGCTTGAGCTAGTCACTGGTAAACTAGGCATGAGTGCAACAAACGATAGCAGTGTGAAGGAGTGGCTGGATCAAACATTGCCTTATATAAATATATATGATAAGGATCTTGTGACGAAAATTGTGGACCCTTCTTTGATATACGACGAGGACCTTCTGGAAGAAGTTTGGGCAATGGCGATTGTTGCCCGATCATGCCTTAATCCAAAACCTTCTAGGCGGCCTCTCATGAGATATATCCTTAAAGCATTGGAGAACCCATTAAAGGTGGTAAGAGAAGAAAATACTGGCTCAGGAAGGCTTCGAACAACATCGTCTAGAGGGTCTTGGAATGCTTCAGTATTTGGAAGTTGGAGGCAAAGCTTGGATGTGGGTGCTGCGCCGGCAGTGCCTGCTTCTCGAGTTGAAGGAACTAGCAGCTTCAAACGATCAGGTACTTCTGGGTCCCAGGGTAGCGGGCAGGTTGCTGGGGGTGATAATTCGTCCTCACAACGGCGGCAATCCAGGGAAATATTCCCAGAACCCGCTGATGTGCATGATGTAGAGAGACAATAGAGAAGATAAAGGTTAGAGATTGATTGATGATGTCAGATTCTTTATCAATAACAGTTCGAGCACCCGGCTCACTGCTTCTTTCACTTAGCACATCGTGTTTTGGTTCAACAGTTTGTGGGTTTCGGGCCAGTTTTGATGTTGATTTATTTAGTTTTCAGAGGTGTACAGCCGTTACTTGCGATACAGTGGCGAAAGTTTGTCAGAAGGATGCTCAATTCGCCGAGCTGCAGCTGATTAAATGTCGATCGATGGATGATGCATTCTGGGTGGGAGAAAAGCAGTACTTCTGACAGTCACTGTTCTCAATTGTTTGAGCTTGTTTGTGATGGAAAAACCAAAAAGGAAAGGAAAGGAAACGAAACGAAAAGAAAAGAAAACACACAGAAAAACAAGCCATACTACAATTTTTTCTGTAATTGATCTATTTGATTTCTGGTCCTTGTTGTGAAAGGTGTAAATCTTTAGTTCTAGAATTCTTCGCTAAGTTCGTTTTTACTCAATTTGGTGGGATTTGTGGGTGCAACGAAGTGGAAAAAGAAACATGAAACAAATTATAACTTCATTTATTTTTACTCTTCATCTATTATTCATTTTTTTCGTAGACAAGTTTAGACTCCTGTCTTTTTCGCGTTTTGGATATTAACTTCATAGTTAATACCTTATGAGTTATGATGAAGATTGGATTTTAAAAAAAAAAAATTACTATCGTTTGGTTCGAAAATTGTAACCTATGAAGAAAAGAAATTGAAGGAAAAATTGTAAAAATAAATAAATATTATCTTTTGAATCTAACATCGTGTAAGTTGTTATACTCCTACCCCAAAAAAAAAGAAAGAGAAAAAAGAAGGTCCTACCGAGATTTGAACTCGGGTTACTGGATTCAGAGTCCAATGTCCTGACCACTAGACCATAGGACCACTTGTTGTTATAGTGGTTTTGCTTTATGTTTTAAATATAAACATGCATTCCACTTAATTTACCAACTTAACTAAGAATGGTTTAATCACAAGTTGCAAGACTTGCAACTATATTAAAAAAAAAAGAGCTGGACAATAATAATAAAAAAAAACTTTAACCAATACAAATTGCAACTAGATTTAGGTTAGGTTGTGAGAAATTACAATTACGTCATCTGTTCCTAAATCTTTGCAACATTTGATTAAAAAAGCTCTCACAGAATGCAAGCACTTGTTTCAAAAATATAGGGACGAAAGAAGTACTTTAAGACTTCAAAATTCGAAGTCAGTTTATATCGATATATCTACGGACGAAAGAAGTACGGAGTATTTTTAAGACTTCAAAACTCAAAGTATGTCAATATATCTGACTTATACTTTAACTAAAAATTGGAAATTCCTGCTAACAGAATTTTTCCCCCCTAATAGCAACTATATAGATAGCCTTTCACTACAATTCACAAGTGTCAAAGTTAATGGTGTTCGAAGATTGTGGTAATAATCTTCATTAGAGTTTCAAAATCTATAACCTACTTTTAAGAAGCTGTTCTCTAACATGACTATCTAACATACAACAACAGAACGAGTTCCAAGAGAGTAGGCTTCAAAAGATCAACAGTGTATCTCCTGCAGTTCTCTATCGGGTATATTCACCCCTCGACGATATATACATCCTATAGAACATACATTGAAGTTTATGTGTACAATGGGTTGTCAAGTTGAAGCTCCAGTCAGTAACACAGCACCAGAATCTTTACTCTGGAAAGAAGTAGTGGAGTCAGCTTCACTCATAGAAGATTCCGTGGTTTCTGAAACTGCAACATCATTATGAGTGCAAGTTTCAAGAGTAGCCATGCCGGATTCAAATCTTTGCCTCCTTTCAACTGCAGCCTGAACCCGCTGGTTGAACTCCTCATCAGTGCTCGCCAACATATAACGTAGTTTAAAGTTCACCCGATTCTCTAGCATAACCTTGTGTCTTGGTATGATTCTTTCTTCCAGGGAGTAGCTGAAATATCTGCTTGAAGTTGAACAACCACCAAGATTAGTTTATATAAGAAGCTCTGAGTACCTCTATCAAATCTATAAGTTTGTCTACTAGATTCCACAATTGTTAGGAGCATAACCATTCCATAATTGTTCAGCTACTAGATTAGAAGTAGTTGAGCTATTTTAAAAAGAGTTTACCTAGGAAACTCAATCAGATCCCGTAGAGGACGGACCATTGTTCTTCGCAAGTAACTATATTTGGGACGGAGAAGTTTCACGTTGTAACGCAGGAGCATAGGAAAATCAGCGATCATCTCACCTAATTCCCGCAGGCTTATCCCAAGGGACAGATAATACTTCACATTGCCGTCCAACTTATGTGCAATGCTGCACCCTAACAGCTCTGGTGCCAAAGCTACCACCTTTGCTATATTTTGCTGTGTGACTCCAGCTTTTGTCATTAAGAACACAACCTGGAAGTCAGGTATAAGTTATACAATGTGACGATTGGCCATGAAATTGTAGCATTATACACTTTATGTCATTACATACACATCAGTATTGAAATACAAAGACAAGGAAAGGAAATAAAAGCTGATACTTGGGGGGAAGGAGTAACTTCTTAAAGAGAAACTAATCAAAAGACAAATTAGAAACAATCCTAAAATCTGAACATCTTATAATATTCAACCGAATGATCATCAAGAGTTCAAGTCCTACTATAAAAGGGGGCGGATAGAAGGAAAGAAAAAATAAAACTAAGTTTTGATAATTTTAAGAATAATAATCTAAAATCTAAATGCAGATCTTAATTAGCGTTCTCTGACTGACGTGAAGGCATGGATATAAATGTATAATAGCAGTGGGTTCAAATGTTCACACCATCTGTGTTCTTCAGTTCAAGCCAGACATTGGAAATATCAGTATTCAATCACAGCAAGTTCAAGCCAGACATGATACAAGGTTATAAGCCAGACATTGGAAATATCAGTATTCAGTATATGAAATCAAATTTAAAAATTTCATATATTGCTACCACATAGCTGATGCAAGTATAACAACACCAATAAACAGAGGAGAAAACAAACCACTGGACGAATCTTCTTGTAAAGGCTGTATGTCAGCAGAGGGGGAAATTTGACAAGCATGCGACCGATGGCATCGTCCTTGATACCTATGTCTTGCAGAAACCGTACCTGTGGAATCAGAGGACATGCTATCAAAGGAGCTAGACAGCATAAGGTATTAAAATATGGTTTACTCAAAGCAATTACATATGAAACAACAACAATATAAAGTTGAATGCTAACAAAAGCAAATGGATAATAGGTATATCAAGGGCTTGTCACTAGTACAGTACAGTTTACACTTTGTTTGGATATTGAAGAAGGGTAAAAGGAAGAAGGAAAAGAAAGAGAAACGGAGGGGAAAGGTAAAGTCCATTTTCCCGTCCAATCTCTTAGATTTTGGAGGGATTGTGCATAATAAGAGGAAGGGAAATGGTCCCTTTTTCTGTCTTCCCTTCCATCCAACTCTTTACCCAAACATGATCACATGAATAAATATCCCTCCCTTCCTTTCTCTTCTCTTCTTTTCCTTCTATTTAAACAATGTGTTGATGGATGGACGAAATATGGTACACTACCTTTGGCACAATGGTAGTTTCAAGGTCAACACAGAACACAATTGGTTTGATGACGAGCATTCTTCTCATGCCATCCCGATCGATTCCAAGATAGTAAAGGAACTTGAGAAGGGGTTTCCACCTTTCCTCAATGCTACATGCCATCAACTGTGGCTTAAAAGCCAGTAATTTTCCAACATCTTCGTCACCTAGTCCAAAGTCCTTGATATAGTTTACCTGAAATCACGAGTCTCAATCGCTATTTGCACAAAACATTTTAATTCATCAAAGAAAAACACTGATACAGTGATACCAAGATTAGTTCAAGAATAGTGATGCAAGTATGCAAGTGTAATTTGACTATAATGATACCACTTTGTGTCTATTGTCTAATGAGATTTGGTTGGCTCTCATATCATTATCATTTATCAGTGACAGAACCCACAGAAAAACATTGTTGCATACCTTTTGCTTCATCTCTTCTAAGGTAAAGTAGCCAAGAACTTTCGGGCAATCATAAACCATTGTGCCAAAATCATGCTTGTTCATGCCCATGTCCGTGTAAAAACTAACACGAGTTTTCACTTCTTCTATGCTAAAAGCCAATAGTTCTGCGCATCGGCTGATGACATAACCCATCCAATCCATCCTCACTCCTTCGTTCTCTAGATACTCAACTATATCATTCATTTCCTCTACACTGCGTTTTAAAATGGTCTCCCCTACCCTCATGAACACAACACCTATGTATCTTCCCTTCACATGAATTGACTTCAGCCACTGTACATGCCCCCTTATTAAATGGGCGTCCCCCTTTGCCACGCATATCATTTGACCAATCTGAGGGTATGACAATGCGTTGTGTTTCAACCACCTACAAGACCATACATAGAAACACATGATCCCTCACATAACAATTTGAACACGACACAACAGCTAAACATGATTCTTTCATCGTCTATTATATGATCATTCATCAGGACCTTTTGTATGAGTGAGAACCTACTTTTCATTAAAAGGTTAAAACTTCAAAATTGTGACCAGTCCAACACATTCCACTAATCACGCACATAATGGCTGCTGAAACAAGTCAGATTTCAGCAATCTCAGAATCAGACCACCAAATTAGACACATATTTTTCATTTCTCAAGCAACATAGCAAATCACTTACATTTTTCATGAAGGGAACCAAAGGAACCACAATCAACAATACCAACAGCAGCTTAACCATACAACTCCAAAAGAACATAAAACCTTAATTATGTTAAACTGAATTCATATGTTCGTACACAGAATCTGAGCACCTTAGACCATCAACCCATGGTCCCATGATTTCATTCATAACAAAAAGCTATCAATTTGCAAACTAATGAAGTTCAATTCATGAACACAACAAATACAAACTTAAGCACAATATAAGATATTATCAATTGCCCCAATTAATGGACTTACTGAGCTTCAAATCATACACCATATTACAAAAACATACTGTAGTACTTAACAATTTGCCATAAGGAAACAAACACCAAAATTATACATGCAAAACAGAAAGAACAAAATGAACACATTATATGCATATATACAAACATGCACAATATAAGAAATCATCAATTACTAGCTTCAAATCACAGCACAATAAAAGAAATGAACAATTGTGCAAAAGAGAAAAATTGTGAGCTAAAAATGTGTAATAAAAGACACTAAAGTTGAGCTCACCTTATAAGAGGAACGACATTAGAATCAAGGATAAACTTTCTAGCACGAGCATTAAATGAATGCCTTGAAAATTCAGGCACATTCTTCAAAGCAGCAGCTTCAATCATAACCAAATCAAAATAAACACCCAATTTAGCACCCAAATTCTTCGAATAAGTAATACCAAATTTCCCCTTCCTAATCATGAGATCAAGAAAAATCTCAGAAGTAACCTTCCTTCTAATCTCAATAGCTCTCAACAACATCTCATTCTCATCATCATCTTCCCTCAAAAGGGTGTTCAAAGGAGGGAGAGAAAGGTCATTTCCATGAGGTGGGCGAGTGTAAATTGAGCCAGGAAATTGAGGGTTGCGTCTTCTCAAAAGGGTCAATTCCAAGATTCTTGCTTTTTCTTCTTCTGACAATGAAACGCCGTCGTTTTGAGGGAGAAGCCATTGTTGTTGCTCCTGCTGCTGCTGCTGATTGTTGCTAAGGTGGAGAAAAGATGATGTCTTTGAGTTGTGAGTTCGAAGAATTTGTTGGGTATTATTGTAATGATTCTGATTATTAGGGTTTGAGTTTGAAGGGAGTTCAGAAGAAGAAGATGTGGAACAACAGGTGATTGATGAATGGTTGTAATGGTGAGATGAGAAATTGACGAAGATGGTGGAAGTGGAAGTAAAAGTGTGGCAAAACATTTTGTTTGGATGAAATTACGTTGGATAAAGTGGCGCCATGGACCCATGGTTAGTTAAAGATTTATAAGAAGGCTAAAAGGATACTTCCTCGTATCAAATCAAACGTAACAAATAGATTTTTCACACATTTCATGGTTAAAATTTAATATTGTAAAAGAGTAAATTATTTAAAATAATTTTATCACAATGAAGATTGAGATTTATAATTTAATTATGTTAAAATTATTTTGATTAATTCTCTCATTTACAACTATTAAATCTCAATCTCGAAATATATTTTTTTACAAAGTAAACGGGTTACAACGGCTATGCCCAATTGTCCAAATATCAAATTTGTTAGGTTTTGCCATGAAAAAAATTGAATACCTAATTTTTTTCAATCAATTAGAACAAACTAATTTCACACTACTTATATGAGTCAAAGCTTACAATTGGGTCGTGTCGTATTGTGTTCATATCAATTCAATCACATAAACAAGTTAATATAGTTACTAAAATCAAACCCGTTTTATAAACAAGTTGTGTCGTGTCATAATCCACAAGTATTACATTGGGTCTAAATCATCATATAGAATCAAAATATTCATACTCTTATGTCACTAAATTGTTAAAATTAAACATTGGATGATACAAAGTTTAAAGATACATTACATTTAGCCAAAACCACATAGGGCACATACCATTCCCTCCCTCAAAGCCATTTTCCACGACAAATTATTCTATACAATCCCCCACCAATCTTTCACGTAATGTTTTAGTTTTGTTTTTTAATTATATTATCTTTATTTATTTATTTTTTTAAAAAAAATCAATTCCTTCGCTGTCCACTACATTATCACGTGAGAGGGGATTGTATGTAGCAATATGGGGGAGAGTATAAGCTTTGATTTTCCACATCATGAATATAAGCAATCTTGAAATCTACATTTATCAGCATAAACCCTGTTAAAAAAAGTCTTCATATCTCTGCTATAAAGCTGTTGTTGTTAGATTAATAAGGGGGGATTATTAGACAAAACTACAAGAAGATGAATAAATGCGATAGATGAGGCTCTGTAAGGATTAGGGATCAATACTCTCCAATACGCAATCGTCCCGATTGAAGCATAACTAAAACACTACATACAAAGTTATTATTTTGCAGAAAAGCTATCAAGTGAAATCCAATAACAAACACCATCTACAGATGATTGATTCATAGCTCAAACACATAGGTCAAAATCTGTATCGAAACAAAGACAAAGTTGTAAGTTAAGTGATTTTGAGAGCCATGACTAACAGCTAACAATTATAACAAAATCTACACGATTACAATTCAATAATGTTTACATGAGCAATGACCAAAATATGATCTCTGAAGCTCCGTTACAAAGGAAATTATTGATTTTGATTCAGAAGCCACAAAAAGGAAAAACGCCATAGCCTCATCAAAGCAACCAAGATCAGCGATACAAACTTTCAGATCTTAGATTCTCTGCAATCTCAGTTTCCCATCGGTCACCATTCTCCAGCAGCTTCTCCTTGTCATACAAAAGCTCCTGCAACAATTTAAAGAAATAGCCGTTTTAGAAAGAGCTTCAAACACAACCACCAAAGAAAAATGGCGGGAGAACACCAATGGTATGTGTTGGAAAAATTCAGTACAAACCTCATGGGTTTCTGTTGCAAACTCAAAGTTTGGTCCTTCAACAATGGCATCAACAGGGCATGCCTCTTGGCAGAAACCGCAGTAAATGCACTTTGTCATGTCAATATCATACCTTCAGAAAAATTCAGAGCTTCAGCGACACTATAAGATGAGACTAAGGAGTACCGATGGATAAAAAATAAGAAAACATATACCTGGTTGTCCTACGGCTGCCATCTTCCCTTTCTTCTGCCTCAATAGTAATTGCTTGAGCAGGGCAGACCTAAAAGTAGACATCAATACAAAAATTCAACCATCAGTTCCTTAACTATCAAATGCAATGACAAAACAAAACTAGAGCATCATATCAAGAAAGTAAACACACTACATAAAACATGTGTTTCAACCATAATACTAATAGCCTAATAGGACAGTAGGAGATGGCTGAAGGGAAAAAGGATACAGAATGGAACCAAATAAACAGAAGGCCAGGATACAAAATTCTGTAACTAACGGATTTATAAAATCAACTGAGCATCAAAAACATTTTAATAATAATTCGAGATAGTATTAGTCCTAAACTCACGAGCCGTGACCTAGCAAAGAAACATCCAAGCATCCAACCCAACATCGATAAAGTGTCAATTTATAGCTACAGTTCCTTTAGTTGCTAGTCAACACTAAACAGTTGTCCATCTTCTTTCTTCCTTTAATATCTCCTAGTCTTAGCTTCAAAGTTTTGCCTACATGTTTGGGTCTTATTCTCCACCAGCACTATAGTATTTCGGGCAAGGAATTACAATGAGACGGAACTATAGAACTTGCACCTAAAAGCATACACAATATGCCTACGAGAATGATATATTTTCACCACCATCTAATGACAGAGTATACACCTAACATGACACCTTCTAGATCCAATTATAAAATATAAAGTATTGTCACAAAACATTATTCATAAGAAGCAACTGATCATTAGAAAGAGGAATATATAGATCTCACAGCTTCACAAAGTTTACAGGCAATGCAGCGTTCCTCTCCAGTTGGATAACGGCGGAGAGCATGTTCTCCACGGAAACGAGGGCTCAAAGGGCCCTTTTCAAAAGGGTAATTGATCTGCATATGGAAGCGTATTAAGAATACCAGCCAATAAATACTTGAGATTATCAAAGAGGACAAAGAAGTTGACACTCACAGTCACTTTGTCTTCAAAGAAATACTTGAGAGTCAAAGATAACCCTCGAACCATTTCCGTAAGAAATAAAGTGTTTATGCTTCTCTCAAATACTACAACAAGCAATAAAATGTCACGAGTCGAGACCAAGTGAGAAAGAATAATATGTTAATTGTCAGGGTAGCTATTTGTTACCAGAACTCCAATCCTTTGCCATCTCCCTAGAAAGCTTTTCTCTCTCGATATCATCTGCAAGTAACGAAATAGTTTTGATGAGACAACTATAAAAAAAAAAAAAAAAATAGTGTTTCATTACAAATTGTGTCATGCATCGTGTACTCCTGTCCACGCAAAAATACTACTGACCATCTATGTTACTCAGACTCTTCATTTTACCTCAAGTACCCGTGTCAGATCCTTGACACTCGGACATGGGTACGACACTTGGACACTTCATTTTGGGCTAAAATCTTAGTAATTTTTCAAAAAATAGCCGAGTTCGACACTTGGACACGTACCCATGTCGAACATGGGTATACGAGTCCAAGTAACATAGCTGACCATAAAATAAAGTAAAATGCATTTAGCAAGCCCATTAATGGAAGTCTAGAAGAATAACACGACTATCTAAAGATCGGCTACAGATTAAATTTGCCTGCGTGAGTGCCCATGATAAATTACTTTCACACAGTTAATATTCAGAATCCAAAATAAGCCAACAGCAATTTCCTCAGGTTAATAAGTCATTCAGTAAATTGCCACCAAATGACCTAATCAATTTATTGCAGTAATTGATGCTCCTTCTAGAAGGTGGCTTTAGAGGTTGAGAATGATGCTCCTTCTCACTAGGGTAGGTTTTCTCATGTCTTGGTTTGTTTTGTTTCTCAGGTTGCCCTGTACAATTCTTATTCTTTTTATATATAATATACTTGCCTTTTTCTCAAAAAAATAAATTATTGCAGTAATTGGATCAAGGGCAAACCAAAGACATGGAAGACCTATTCAATTAACGATCTGCAAATCACTATCATATGGGAGGGGTAGGCAACTGTACTTTGCCGTTGAAATAGCTGCTTCAATTTCCTTCACAACTTTTAACTACTACATTTGACAATTGACATGTTTAAGAGAACCCTTGAGCAACATGAAGACTGTCCATGAATAGGACCTTTACAGATAACTTTCAAATTACTAAAAAGATAAATAGTTTAGGATGCTAAAGATAACACAAAGGTAGCTGTAACTTAAACCACAAAATGGCCAACATTGTGTTAAGTAGAGCAAAAGACATGGGAAAGAAGGTGGTCACACCATCTTAACAATGTTCTTTATCTATTTTTATTTTTTCTATCTTAAGAATTTGGCTAGGGAAAAGTCTGTTTGCACTTTGGTCCCCAAGGTACAATGTTTCTACCTACTGAGTTTCATTTGTGGTTAGTATATAATCAAATACTGCAATGCTTATCAGAACTACCAATTGTACAATGAAGATATTGCATTGCATTGGAGTAACAAGGAATAAAAACATATCTAAAATAACACACCTTTATCATTAGAAAATGAATGTTTAGTAGCAAAAGATCTTGTTTCCAGCTGGTTGAAGCCTTGTGATGCTTGTCCAGTCAAAGCCTACATAAGCAAAATGATTAATTGTAAAATAACAGAAAAAAAATGTATAAAAAATCACAGGTAACAAAGAGGCAACTCGATTACCGAAAAACTGACAATATCGGCAATGATATAAACTACTCTCTCCTTAGTTATCAATTTATCATATCAAACTAACCCCTCATTATTAAGGATGTCAAACAATTTTAAAACTGATTATCCCTTACTTCCCACTCTCTCCTAATCACTCAAGTTTTTCTTTTAACCCATCACACACTGCTTCTGTTTCAGAAGTCAGAACATTAACATAATAGCTACAAACATCCACTTCATTGTAAGTTTAACTGCACGTTACCAACCAAGCTGGACAAGTAAATATTAGCTAACATTCATTGTTGATTGTTACCTAGACTATGAAGCAAAAAATGAGTCATTCTCTTTATATTACTAGTACATCTGCTATCCTGCTATAGTGCTATTCCACAGCTATGTAATTCACATGGCATGGTATGGTAAGCATCGTTAACATTAGCTAGCTTGCTAGTTGTAAACCAAAAGATGGACTAAAAGGAGCCAAACATTCAGACGATGTTCCGTTCAACAACGCCGGAAGATGCTCAATTCAACAATGCCACTGCCATTGTAAAAGGCAATATAATACAGATACAATACTCAACTTCACCAAAACTGGAAATTGTGCCACGCGATAAACAAAGTAGCAATAATACTAACCACATAACGCTTTCTTTTTAAGTGTATAGACATATAACACTTTCTTCCCAAGTCATTCTTTTGGCAATCAACGATCCTTAGGTCACAACCTCCACTAATTCGGAGTCGATGAACCTCAAATACACGACTATCCCTATTCAAGCTTCTAACGCCCGGTCTTACACTTTTTCTTCTCCTATCTTCGAATAAATTAGCTAAAAGCACTAATACAAAGTATACAATCAGCTATAAACATAAGGTCAAAGATATTAGAATTCGAAACTTTTACAGTCTCGTTTCATCACGTTCATATCCGAAACAATCATGATTTCATAATCAATCAATCGGAGCTCAATTGCCCTAAAATGATTCCTATCCAATTCAAATCCGATACAAATACTCCAATGAATGAAACATTATCATCATGAAACATCAAATTTAGATTCAAGATGATTACCAAATGTGAAACAAAACCAATGTATAAACTACAGAATCATGTAGCAATTCAACTATTATAAATTGAAAATAATAATAATAATAAAAAAAAAAAACTAGGGTTTATTAGAAAGCGGAAAAGCTTACGAGTTGACGAGAACGAAGAGCGAGCAGAGATCTCCGAGCTAAGATAGCAGCCATTGATGCGAATTAGAGTTCAATCGATTGAAGAAGATGAATCGATGTTAGTGTATTTTGTGGCCAAAACAACTAACAAATGGGGGATCAATTGATTCAATTCAACAACCGACTCCCTCGATGTTGGATGGAAAAATAGAAAACGATGTTCGATGGTGTGTTTTGGGACGAATTTAAAATAAAACGCTGCGTTTTCACCAAGTAATACTTTCTGCACGATTTAAAAAGGAAAAATACTAACACTAAACGTACGTGATGTCAATGAGTCAACCAAAGCTTAAGTGAAGTCGGTTAACATTAACCAATTATTGTGCGAAGTTATTCACAGTGTTTTTCTCTTCAATCCCTTACTCTCTACTATCAAGAGTCTCATTTACTTATAAATCTAAATGTTTGATATCTTTTCTAACTCGTTTCAACCAAGTCATGTTCGAACTCGTTTTACCTTGTTTGAAATCTCTATGATCCCACTCTTCGTAGCGATGCCCCTCAAGGTCTTCGGCTTACAGGTTCAAACCAATGCAAATAGGTTTCCCTTAACTCACTCACAATGTCTACAACCCCAAATTTTCTACATATAACTTCATTTATGATCCTATCTCGTAAAGTGTTTCGCACATTCATTTCAACATCGCGTCTTTGTAACTCCCTACCTTTTGAATACACTCCTTAGAAGCCCAACATTTTGTACCATGTATAGAGCAAAACTGGTCTTTATGGCGATATTGTATAATTTTCCTTCAACTTAAAAGAGATGTTTCGATCGCACAACACTATCATGGTCTCATGGACGCTCTCCATTTAAACCACCCTAACTTAATCCTATGAGTTATATCTTGGTCAATATCACCATTCTTTTGAATGATTGACCAACCAAGATACTTAAAGCACTCACTCTTGGCTAGATCTTTAACGTCCAACACTCCAACCTCACCACACCATCATTATTCTATGATGAAATTGATCAATTTTTGTAAAACACAAGCAAAATTACAAATATTGTTGCATGCATTGTTTCCACTTCCCATATATCTCATAAGCTAAATTGGGTAAGTCATTTCTAGAGATTGTCACATGGTCAAGGTAAACCACTCTTGTATTTTTTTTAAAAAAAAAAATCACGTTCAACCTCGACTAAGAAAAACAATTTATTTTGGGATCCAAAATTAGATCTCGAACATAAAATTGCATGTTTTAGGTTGTCCGGCCTTGTCCCCCAACTCTCATTTTTTTTTGACACTTTGAACCGAGTTGACGAGTCGCGCTATTAAGGATCCCATTTACCTATTCCTATTCCACAAGACCATAACAACCAACCTAGGTCAAAGTCCAATCGAGGTTTAAACACCAAAACGACGTCGCAACGTCGTTCCGATCTGCTACATGCAGCCACAAAGGCACAAACTACCATCTTCCCGCTAATCCTTAAACCTCATTTCGCTTTTTAGGGTCTCATAAAACACGAAAAACAAAAAACTTCAACCAAAAATTAAAAATGGCAATGGTGGGAATTAGGTCAGCCATGTCAACTGGTGCTCGATTCATTGCTGTTCGATCAAAGCCCTCTTCTTCAATCAACGTCACTTCGAAGTTGTTTTCTTCCCCAATTTCATCTTCTTCACACAAAACCATTTCATCCGCTTCAAGGTAACGAATCCTCTTCGTTTCTGTTAAATTTGGTTTTCATTGGGATTTTGTTTTTGTGATTAATTATAATGTGTGTCAATTTGATTTTTTCGGGGTGATTAAGGTTGGCTTCGATAATGGGAATTGTCGAGTCACAAAAGCCGCTTCATAGTGCGATTGCATCAGCTCGTCTTAAGTCGAGTCTTGCTCTCGATTCCAGCTGTTGGAGTTGCCTTTCATTAGGTAAATCTTTGATTTGGGATTTTTTGTGGTTTTGATTTGAATGTTGAGTATGTTGTTGAAATTCATTGTTGAATTTGATTTCATTAATTTAAATTGTTGGGTTTGTTGGTTGCTGTTGAATAAATGCTATATCGTGGTAGTTATTGCAGTACATGATTTCCTTGATAGCGTATGGTTCAGGGTTATGTGAATGTAGAGTCCTCTCTCAATTTGTATGCTTGATGAAATTTATAGTGACTACTTGTTTTAATGAGTTTTAGATTTTTTTCAGAAAAGGGTTTCGAATTGTTTTAGCGCGAATTATCAAAAAATTGTGTGATCACGAGTGATAACATTGTGTAGAGAGGAGACGAAAGGAAGGAGTTGGGACCAAAAGGAAAGAATAGAATGGGATACTATCTATTCAATAATACAAGTACTATATAAAGTTCGTGTGGTTACAAACTTACAATTAATGTAATTTTTCTGTTTGAAGATGATTAAGATATGTTAGTGTAGCCGAGCGGTGGTGAATCATGGTCTGCTTGTAGTTGAGCTGCAATATACCTTCCAAGTCCAAAGAAAGTATTCTTTAGTGAACTTTGTATGACAGACTATAACATGATTGCAATAATAGTAAAACGAGTTGTGAATATTTTCCATGTATTATGAAGTTATGAACAGACTAGGCTTCTGATTTGTTGTCTATAGCAGCAATCCAAGTAGAATCCCGTTAAGCTTTTAAATAGGTAGTGGATTAGGATATGTAGCGAGAGCAGAAAGATGATTGTATATTGTGGGAAGGAAATGCTCTATCAGGACATGATTGCAGCAATGATTTATTTGAGGCTTAAGGCAGTGGAAGATTTTGCTAGGAATTAACCCAGCTTACAGCACCATTAATGGAAGAAAATAGAAGGATTAAGCTGATTTTATTACTAGAATGCAATTACAATGAAAAGAAATGATAATTCCACTTTTGAGAGGTGGATTCTCTTCCTAATATATGAGCTATCGAGAGGCTGACTCTCTCCCAAATACAAGACACTTAATTCTCAACATGATTATTTTCTCCTTTTTAGCTCTTTACCCATAACTAATCTCTATTTGCTTCCACAAGCTTCTAATAACAAATTCATTATCTCCATAAACTACCTTTCCCTCACTATATTGATTCCTTGCAGATTTCTCCGAGAACCTTGGAGTGATGTGGGTTATTTAGGTATTTTAGAGAATCCTAAAGGAATATTAGTAGATTTATGAAATTCTTGTGTGAGTCTAAACGAGGTGTACCAATAAATGATATTTAAAAACCTTGGAAGAGGAGAACTTTCTGTTGCTGAGTTGCTGTCTATGAAATCTGAATTTATTAAAAAATGGTGTTATGTTTTATGTGGAGAAAACAAAGGAAAAAATTGTATCAAACAAATTTGTATTGTAATTGTGAACTAGTCGTCAGCCATACAAGTAGTACTTTGTAATGTTTTATTTGATGCTACTTTGTGTTTTGTTGGTTATGGATGGAAGATGATATCTTTCGTATGCCCTTCAGTGCACTGACTTGTTTCATCTCTTTGTTGCTATAGGACTTTGTTTGCCTTTGTGACAAGCTCTACAACATCTTTACGGGGCAATATCTTGATTAGGTGTTTCTTATTGTACTTTTTAAATATATTTTTTGTAATAAGAATATGAAGAAATTCTAGGGTTTCATGTTGTGACATCTTGTTTTGTTCATCAAGTAGAGCAGATTTTTTTTAATTAGTAGTTTGAGGCTGTGAGCACTGTATGCTGCATGATGTTAGTCCTTGTTTTCTTTTTCTTTTTTTTTTCTTTTTTTTTTTTTTTTGCATGGATGCAAGTAGGTTAAATCCTTGGACTTGCTTCCAAACTTCAGGATTTATTATTGCTAAAGGAAATAAGGTGTCACTTTTTGTTGAGGAACTGAGGCAATGCATATTACTATATTGAAAGCTTTGTTTCCTAGCCTTGAGAGTGTTACCTGCTTCATTTTGTTAAATATGTTGTTTGGTCTTAGTAGAAAAGTTAGAAAAATTATATAAAATATGAAGAGTACAGAAAGTTAGTTTGTCGGGACTGAGGAACGATTTTGATGATAGTGTATTAGTGTTGATTAAAGGCATCATCTCACGCTGTCAATTTTCATATGAAGTACGCAAAGACAGTGTTTTACGTACCTAAAATGGTTATGAGAAATTTATAACAATGTACCATGGGCCTCATATGATGGATTTATTTGATACCCCTCTAGAGATTTAGGACCTGTGGTCTTTTTGGTAAATACATAGTCTAGTTTTAGTGATCAACACTGTGAAATGGATGGGCTTTGGTGTTTGATCCTCTTCCTTCTTTTGACATGTTTTAGATCTCTGTGGTAATGCTCTTTCTGTTATATTCCCGTAGTTATGAGGCTTACCTGTTACTGAGTGAAATGGTCGTCAACTGTCCACTGATTGTCTGTTAATCTTTTTTTATTGGTATTTCTAGACTTTGCAGTTCCCCGGTGACCAGAATCAAGATGATGTAGTTTGTTTCTTTCGTCGATGAACTGATCTCTTCTCTGATTTTCTAGCCTCTCACTTTTTATCAAATTTGTCAGCTTCTTATTATCATGGCCATTCTACCATGATCGTTGATGTAAGTCATCCAAACTGGCTGAAATCTGATTAGAGCATTTCCTCTCCTGAATTCTTTTCTTCTCTGATTGAGACGAAAATTACTCCTGTATTATTTCTTTGAAAATAGGCATATATACTCTATTGCAATATTTGTTATACTCTGCCCATCATCCTTCCATGGTCGTTTCTTTTAAAGTATTACTTACTCCGTTTTTTAAGATGTTACATTTTTTGCGGACTGCAATACAATTTATGGATAGGACTTAGGAGAGAGGTAGACAAAAAAATAAATGAGACTCGTGTGATTGGTGAGAGATCGAGGGAAACTTTTGATATAAAAAAAGTGTAACATCTAAAAAAAGAGGAAGTATATTCTACCCTTTCAAAGAGCTCATATGTATTTGACAATTCACAGTGGGAATTTTGTGCTGCAGAAGTTATGGAGTATATAGGTCAAACCTTAGCTATATTAGTACTTTTGAGAGCTTTATTAACAGCCATTAGGAGATTGTGGTGTATTATTGTGTGTGAGTGTGTGTGTGTGTGTGTGGTGGGGCTAGAAGCTGGGAATAGAAAAAAGAAGTAGAAATATTGTTCATGGTTGAGCTTTCATAATGTTATGTGATCAGATTTGATAAAGGAACACGCGATCAACCACGAACAAAATAAATGTGGATGGGAAACAGGGAATGGGACAGCAACCTTTTTTTAGTAGATTTAGGGTGCGTTTTTACAAAAGAAAGTATTTAGGGTTAATTAGGTCCAACTAGGGTTGATTTGGTCCAATGAAGCGCAAACGGTGTTCAAGTAACTCCATGTTTTGGGAATGGACGGACCTCTATGCATGGCCGTATAACACCACGTTTCGCTTTTGAGGCGGACCCTATATCACGCGACCCACCTCCTTGTCACACGGTTCCGTCAGTGGCTCATGCATAATAAGGTGTCTCACGCTAAGAGGTTCCTGAAGATTGAGTAGAGACTAGACTAGAGAGTGATTGCACAAGTTGCAAGGCTTGCAACATTGCATTTTCCTGTCATTGTACCATTATGTTTATGTGAGGTTTAAAAGCACTTGCCTTTACCTTTCATCATACATGCTATGTTTAGAACTCACTGATGTTGTGTATGATGTGAAGTATTTGGATTGAGAAGTCCAATTTTGCTGTGACCAATTTCAGCCACTATTATGCAAACAAATCTTGTGGTATGAATCAGTTTTCACCACTAATCTTGTTTGAATTGTATTTACTTGTGGTTAAGAAAGCTTTGCAAGTAATCTTGGTCAATTAGTCAATTACTGAACTAATCCCCTTTTAATTTTTTTAATTGTTTTTTAATTGGCGGTTCGGAATTCGGATAAGGTCATAAGATATTAAGATGTAGGTGTAGATATTCTAATACAGATTTGCTCAACAAAAAATATGATGAGTTCTTAGTTTAGTTCTCATCTAATTATGTCATTTTCAGGGTGGTTCACGTTTTTGCTTACTTGATGTCAACAGATTTTAATTGATAAGTTCGCCAACATTTCTTTAATTAATAGGTTTGTTTTTTGATTTTTCATTACTTATAATAGTGTTTGGGTGATTTTCCTTGCTCAAAGAAAGGATGTGTTGAAGTATTCAAATTCATAATTATATTTAATTCCCAAGGTAGGAAGCTTACCAATCAAACAAACCAATATTACTGTAAATAATGCTTGATGTCAATTCGGGAATACATTTCTTGTGTGATTTTACAAAGAAAACACACGTTTAGAATTGGAAATTAGAAACCAACATGTATTGTACCTCGTAGATGTATCTTTTTATTTTTTCGTTTGGGTCCATCAATCAAAGCGTTAATTTCACAATCGAGGTCCGGTATGAATCGGAAGTTATTATTTTGCGTAGGCATTCACGAAACAGTGTTTTCTTATGCATATCTTTTACGATCAAGAGTAACTCTTTCCAACTAAATCATTTTCACTCTTTCGCTGCCATTTGATTTGGGATGAAAGTTAGAGTATGTTCCAATTCTGGGGAAGAAAGAGGGTTGGGCTCTCCATATATCCTTCACGTGATTTGCTGTTGCATTTCTTAGACTTCACGTGCTGTGATGAGGATTTTATATTATGTACTTCGTATTATTGAATTTGTGATTGCTTATAATAGCAGTTCTATACTTTTATCAGTTTAGCACATTACCACTGTACTTTAAAAGTTGAAAGGAGTGAGTTTACACTTCTATACTTTCATTTACAACCTTTTATATTTTTAATTTTGCTCCAACTCCGTCTTTAATCCTAGAGGTTAGAGGTTCGAATCCTTATATTTCCCCTCCCCCATTGTAAGTAACTTCCCGTCCTTGTGGCTCTACCAACAAAAAAATATTTTTAATTTTACAACCGATAAAGTGAAATATTTTATGAAATTCTTTTTTTAAAAAGAAATACGGAACATGTTACTTCGTAATATGGATGGATCTCTCTATAATTTAAAATATGATTCAGCTTCAAAGTTGTCGAAATAGTGCTATATAAGATGGCTTTCTCATAATCATTTTGTTAAAAGTGTTCGATTCGTGATTTTGCAATTTATGTATTATTTTAGAGATTCGTAAGTCAAGAATTCTTAAAAAACAATGTTAATAAAAAAAAACACAAAATACATGAAATGTAGTCGTCATTTATCACATGATTATCTATTAGTAAACAAGTTTATTTCAATGGAGTTTTATTTTACTCGAGAAAGATGATTAGGAGAAAACAAGTACAAGTTCGTTAGCTTAAGACAAGTGCAATGTTAGCAGGTAAATTTCCTGGCAATTTGTCTCTACTAAAAGATGATTTTTAGGGTTGAAAGTTCGGTTTTCGGTTTGGATTATGATCAATTCCAAATCTGAACCATTTTATTTCGATTTTTAAAATTTCACTCCAAATCCAAACCAAATTGTATTTTACTCCAAACAAAAAAAAACGGTTTTTAGTCTTTCGATCCAAACCAAACCGAATTTTTAATTCAATTTAATTACAATAACAAATTACGTTTGGTTTGGTTCGGAGTGTTTAAATTTAATTTAGCCACAATAACAAATTATGTTTAAATAATGCCTAAAATTCCTAATAAATTAACAAATGACAAATTCAAATTATGTCCAAACAAAATTTCAAATAGAATAACAACTTTACAACAAAGTTAAGTTTCGGAGAGTTAATGGGGCAAATGGATCATTGGACCTATATTAAAACAAGCTCTTTTAATAATTCGGTGTGCGGTTTGGAGTTCGGTTTTCCTCTCTCACACCGATTCCACACCGAAAACCGATTTTTCAGAAAATTTGACTTCAAATCGCACCAATTTTTTTTAAAAAACCGAATCACTTTTTTAATACGGTTTGATTTGGTATACGATTCTAAACCGATTTAGTTTCACCCCTAATGACTTTCATCAAAAAGATTGAAAATGAACACCAATAAAAACTGAAAAATAGTGGAATTTTAGGCAATATTGTATTAATATTTATCATAATACTAAACAAAAATTTTATGTCTTTGTAATAAAAATGGAGTGTAGTTGACTATGAATGATTCTAATTCATATACAAGTACTATATATATATATATCCACCTAATTATTTAACTACCAAAATTGTCTTATCTTATCAATTACTCTACTAAAGTCTAAAACTCTTGATCGAGTTTTTAAAACGATCATGTATGCATAATTGCACATGACATAATAAATCAACCAACTTTTATCCGGTCTCACCAATCAAGTTTTTATAAAGATGATTTTCTTTACCAAATTCAAAATTCATCAATTTTAACCAATGCCTTTTAATTTTCAACCATTTAAAGATGTCATGCATGAATTTATATATTTTTATTGTTATTAAGATAGGATCACATCATATTCATTCCATTTCTACATGTAACACGGTAAATCCGATTCCTTATTAATATGCATAATCAAATGTATCAATTGCTAATTACATAACCGAACATTCCCGGATAAAATGAGATTAAATTAGATAATAATTGTTTTTTTTTGACAAAAAATTAGATAAAAATTGTTTAAAGAACAAAAGAAGCATTAAAATTAAAAATTGTCTAAAAAGGAGGGTCAAACATGATAATGTACGTAATCAAGGACTAACATGTATTAAAGCAATTTCAGAACTTCACCGAAATTTTAGAAAATCGAAGAAAAAGACATTACACAGTAAAAAAAATTCCAGAATTTTGGGTATTATTTTCCAATCATTCAACAAATAAAATTTTCTCTGTTTTTCTTCTTCTTTCTCACATGCTAAAATATAACCGCAAACTATTTTATGTTTTTATTTTATTTTTATCTTTGTAACAGAAATTTAAAACTGGTTCAATTACTCTGATAAGTTTCTTTATCAAAAACCCTATTTTTTTTTTATTTTTTTTCCTCGAAAACTCCGGTACAAGTGTTGAATCAATTGCATGAAACATTCAATCATCAACGCCAAAAAAAGTCAATTGAAGAGAAGCAGGAGCTGAGGAAATACCCAAATCGAAGATATTATTTTGGGTAAGTTTTTTTCTTCTGTGATTATTTAATTTTCTCATCAATTTTGCTTTTTTTTTTTTTGTTTGATTTATCAATTTGATTACACCTATGCTAGCACCTTGCCACGCAAAGGGGTAAAGTGAGTTAGTCGGCAAAATTTGCATGCTGTATTTATGTTGGTCAGTTGATTAAATTTAATTGTGAAATTTATTTGATTTGATTAGAAGTTTGATGAAGTATATTCTTATTGACACCATTTTTTTGCTGTAATTTTCACTAATACAGTGATTAATCTAATCAGGGTGTTTTTGTCTTTGTTATTCTATTTAAACCCCATTTGAGAATTTCTGGGTTTTTAAAATTTGAGGTTGATCTTGCATCTTTTCTCTGATTTTGGTTTCAACTTTCAACCCCACATCAAATTTTTGTAATTTTTCTTACATAAAATTCTTGGCTCTAGTTTCCTGATGTAGTTTTTCAATTAATCCACTAATAACTTTATCTGGTTGCTGTTTGTCTTTATGCTTCTATAAAACCCATTTGAGAAATTTCTGGATTTTCTCATTTTTGCTGTTGATTTTGTAACTTGCATCTCTTCTCTAATTTGGGCTTCAAACCCACATCAAAGTTTGCACCTTTTTTTTTATCTTGTGATTTTTATTTTATTTTTTAACTTTATTTTGCAGTTGTCATGTCTTATCTCTTTTAATTGCTGGGTTTAGCCTTTGCTTCTGTTTTTAGCAATTGGGGGTTTACTAGCAATCTCAGTGTTTGATTAGATTCTTGCAGTTTCTTTCATGCTTTACTGGTTAGTTTGTTGTATATTTTGAACTGTATTTCTTTTCTGATGGTGTAAAGTTGGCAATTCTGTCTTGTAGTCTCGATTGATCTCAGCTAAGGCGAGACGAGATACCTCTTCGAGCTTTGCTAGTGGGAGGATTGTTGGTGTTGTTCTTGCTGCTCGTTTTGAGGTTGATAATCCAATTTCTTCATTACTGGTATTAATGTGTAGGTTTGGCGTCCTACTACGGTTTATCCTATATTTTACTGAATTCAGTGGTTTCATTTATTGGCATTGAGACGGCTTGCAGGCTTCCTATGTTTTCACAAAGTTCATCTTCTCTATATGGTTTATCTCGAGCCATTTCATCCAATATCCTTGAAGGTTTTTGGCTAGTAAGAAGGTTAATACCTCTGAGGTTTTAATGGAGAATTCTTTTGGGACAGCAAATGGGAATGGATACTTAGGCAACAATGGGCACATGCCTTCAAGAATCCCTTCTCCCCGTTTGTCGTGGCTTGATTTACGAGTATTTTATGTGAGAATTAGCAAATGTGACATTGATGATTCAACCCCTGAGCACCTTACTTTGAATCATATTCCATTGGATCCAAACACTCTTCTAGAAGTAAATGGGGTAAGAGCTAGTATATACTCCGATGGTGTAACTACCCTTCTGAGAAGGGATCGACTGGATAAGAAATCTGAAGAGGCTACATTCGTGAGCACAGACAGTATTAGGATAACAGGCAGCGTGAAATTTGAGGTCTTTGATAGGGATGTTCTTGTGCTATCAGGGACTCTAGATAAGTGTGAGAGCAATGGATTTATTGATGGTAGTGAATCTGATCATGTTTCTCGGATGTGGAGTATGAATTGTGAAACTGATGCAACAACAGGGACTGGCTTTCTAAAGGGGAAACAGTTGATTGGTTCTGAATTAGCTTCACCATCCATTGAAGTTTATGTTGCCGGGTGTTTCTTGGGTACTCCGATTATGTTAACTAAGAGTTTGAATCTTAATTGTCGGAGGAAGCAAATGAGAATGGCGATGTTAAACTCCATACCTGAGGATGAGACTGCTGAAAGCGAGAAAGGGTCTCCACCCCGACTTCCTGTGCAGGTATTGTAGAGTATATTAGCATTTATTGATTAGTGCTGAACATGTTCTATATCTGCTTTTCCATGGATTTTGAAGTCCGTGGACATTGTTTATGCGAAGTGATTGTGCTGAAAATACATTACTAATGTATGTGGTTACATGATAACGTTTATCGTGGGAGCATGCTTACTGCTCCTAGCTACAAAATAAAAGTCCCTCATCCTTAAGGTGTCAGTGTGGTATGGGCTCTGGCACATGTAAGATATTATGTTATTGTTTTTATATATTTTTATTTTTTTTTTTTCTGTGTGAGGCACAACATAGGCATATTTCAATTTCTGTTCTGGAAAAAACATAGTTGCAGATGATGTAGGCTTTCCCAGTAATACCTCCTTTTGATTTATGGAATATGATTTTCCAATTAGTTGGAATTTGGTACTTACCTCATCACCCTGAATCAATGTTTATATATTTTTTTTAATCCAAAAAAAGTATCAATTTTTAGATTTACCTGTCATCATCGAATTAGATACCCATCTTAAGAACCAGTTGCAGAACAATTTGTTATGCAAACAGCATTACATCACAAAGTCAATTCTGTGCTTATTTGCCAATTTCTTGATATGAGTACGTAATAAAGCCACAAGAAAACATTTTGAAGCTTTATGCTCAACTCTTTTGAATTCTCGTGCGAAATTTGGCAATTTGTGTCCTTCCATTGTCTTTTGACGATCATGCACATTGCCAATGAGTTGAGCTTACTGCTTATAGCTCAAGAACCATAAGAGATACTTGTAGTAATTGGACATTTGACTTCTCTGATTCATCAACCTTTTTATTCACTTGCACTGGTTACTCCCGGGTGCAATGTGGCTTAAATACCTGCTTCAAATATGGTTTGTGAAAGTTGAGCTCTCATCACCTGGCTTTCATTCCTTTTCTTTTCACTGGTTTATTAGGCTGGATAGTGTAAGGTTGTCGATATAATTTGTCTATGTTCAGTCTTATTTTCCTAAAATGAGTCTGCAAACAATTTGTCTGTTGATTGTGAATTGCTTTCGCATCATCGTTCAAATGTTGATTCTAATACGCCTGTGTATTGCAGGTGGAAACGAGAATATAGCCATCATTATCCAGGTACTGAGTATTATGAAGGTGAAGATGGAGAGCTTACATTTTTCAATGCAGGGGTAAGGGTTGGCGTTGGAATAGGCCTTAGTGTATGTCTTGGCATTGGTATAGTGTTGGCTTGCTGGTCAAACCTACCAAGGAACAACACGCAATTTCAGAAGACGGTTCTTCTGATCCACGACTCCCTGATAAGTTGGTGATAGTTACTCCTCTCTACTGCTCTTTCTTTGAATTGCTGCTACGACAGGTTGGAACAGCAAGTAATGTGTTGCTTCGACAGCGCATGGGTAACTGAATGCATCAAAAGCTGCGTACAAAAGATATATTCCTTCAGCTCAAGAGCTCTAAGATTTTGGGCTCAGCTTGCGAAGCAACTTTTGGTCTGGACAGGCGTGTTAGCTTGTTTTGTCATGTAAAACATGGATTGCAGAGTTGTCTTATCGTGTACAACACACACAAAAGTTGAATTAGGTAAATGTGTAATATGCTCTTCTTTTTTTCTGCTTAATGGAGAATTGGTGGCAAGTTTGTTTATGAGATTGGAAATGTGTAAATCCATGGTTGTGTTTTGAGCTGTAGATTAATTTGCTCTGTTTATATTGTGGTCAAGTAATCAATTTCTACAGAATCAAGACAGTGTATGATGCTTGTATATGTTACGCGTTGGTGTGTATCAGTTTGAAAAGAATCCACTACTCGTAAGGTTTGCTTCTGGTCAATGTAATAGTCTCATGATTAGCCTTCTTTCCTGCTTAAGTGCATAACCAGGTTCTGCACTTTGCGCAACCCACACCTCAAAGTTCACTGTTTTGACGTTCAACAACCCCACGCTGCACCTGCATTGCTTCATCCGGACCCAAACTGGTCATCCCTACCCCCTAGGAACGACAGCAGGTTGAACTCGGAAAGGATTAAGCTGATTCCAGCTCCGACTCTGACAAGAAGTCTGAAGTGGAGCAATTTATGTCATGTCAGCAGATAGGGGAGTTCCATGTGGCGGGTATAAGAAGTGGCCGTTGTGTTTTAAGAAGTATAGAAGTATAGTTAGTCTAAGAAGTCGATTATTATAGACAACAAAAAAACATAACCACAACCCAATAGTAGATGTAAAAGCCTAGAAGTAAACATAACCACAACCCAATAGTAGATGTAAAAGCCTCATTGGAAGTGTGTTAATCATGGTAAATGATGAAAAAAAAATCAAAAACAAATGTGAGATAATCTATTAAAGTTGTTGTAGAGGTTGCCGATAATGGTGAAAGAGTATGGAAAACGATGACGATCCATTAAATTAGCCTTAAACTTGAAACGATCAACGACAGCTGTAATGGCGTCCATTGCAAGAGAAATGCACCATGGCGAACCAGCACGTGAGGCAGAACGAAGGCCGCGAGGGCCATTGTAATGGCCCAAAGCTAGCAGATGTACCCATATCAGCCAAACTCCTCTCATCCCACGGTCTATACGGTCCCCAACTACGAGTCGGTCTATTGTGCGGTCGAATAGTCAACCGCCAAGCACCAAAGCACTCCATTGCACCTATGCGTGGGGCATAGCGCGCGCAGCATTGATGCCGGTCTTAATAATATGTTTGATGCAATGAGATTATTATTAAAAAATGTTTTAGCACTTGCATCACTACGCCGGTACCAATGCGACGCGACTTTCGTGGACAGCTTTCGCAAAGTAGTATACGGATCCTCCAACAATGCCGGTGGAAAATCCTAAGCCGACGCTTGTTACCATCTGTAATGACACGGGCGTGTCATCCTCATCGCAAATCCATAGTATTCTGGGCTCGACATATCCGTGTTTTTGAGATAGAAGCAATTTTGTTGTTGTTGTTGTTGTCAACTTGTGATCTCATAACTACTTTGTTACGTTTGTTTATAGAGAAAGAAATATAGCCATATGGGGGTATATATAACTTTATAACTTCGCTATATCTTTCGCATATATCTTTTTTTTTAAAAAAATTCGCATATATCTTTCGCATTAGACAACGGATTTGACTTTTTGTACTTTATAAATATTTATCTTAATGGAAAAATAGAAACGAATAATCCCACCTTTTGGTGGTTTTCAATGAATAATCCGACCTGAGCGTAATTACAGAATATACTAACTTTAACTCCTATCTTCAACAATTATACTAAAATATAACTTTTACTACAACTTCTCTCTCCTCACCTATAATACTAGGTTAATACTATACTAATAATACTCATACTATACTATACTAATACTATACTAATACTAATACTACTACTACTACTACTATACTACTACTACTACTACTACTACTACTAATAATAATAATAATTTAACGCTTGCCATTCCCTCAATTTCCTGTAGATCACTTGTCCTTTTTGTTGCTTGTAACGCTTACCACGTTTTGTTGTTTATAAAATAATAATAATAATAATAATAATAATAATAATAATAATAATATAATAATAATAATAATAATAATAATAATAATAATAAGGGAAATTCCTCTTTTACTCAGCTCCGTACTCTGCTGCTGCTAGTTGATGATGGTGGTGTTCCTTGTTTGTCGTCTTCCTCTTCGATGATGACGGTGTGCTTACGACGTCGTTTATCATCGGTCTGAGTTGAGGCGTCGGCCGCGGCTTTTCCGCGAAGTCTTGGGTAGACTCGGATTTGTAGACCTTGTACTCGTGTAAGTCAACGGCCCCCACGACTGGTTCCTCCGGTGTTGATGGTGGCGTTCCTCGGAATCTCAGAAATGGAATCTCCGGTGGTGCATGGTTGAAGAAGACGACGTCGTTTCGGACGACTTAGAGTTGACAATTGAGGAGAACACGCCAAAGTGTCGAGTGCGATTTCGGAGCCTTTGAGAACGTACTCTCCCCGTGAACTGGGTGTATGAAATCATTCTCTGATAAATCATGCTACACGAATCCATTCTTGTAACTCCTGCGAAACAGTCAATCAATCAAACAAACAAACAATCAGTTCTCGATAAAATCGAGACGAATTGAACAAATAATGAGAAAGAAATAAGTACCGTTTGGAGGACCAGGAGTAGTGGGAAGCCATTGATTTGCCGCGGAGGAGATTGAGTCGGAGAATGACGTCACGAAGAAAAGGCCTTCGGGGGAGGAAAAAAGAAAAAAGAAGAAAATTGTTCAAGAGAAAAAAAGAAAAGGAAAAATGAAAAAAGGGGTAAAATGACCTGCTAATCAGGTTTTAGGTCATTTAGTATAATTGTTGAAGATAGGGGTTAAAGGTAGTATATCCGTAATTACGCTCAGGTCGATTATTCATTGAATACCACCAAAAGGTGGGAATATTCGTTTCCATTTTCCTATCTTAATAAACAAAGTTTCTTATGTTATGTTGGATATAGATAAGATATATTGCGAAAACATATCGTGAAATATTTTCCAATATATATCTTATCTATATTCCCAACTTCTTAACTTAAATATTAATTTGAATACGGAGTAGATGGATTTCAATTATAATAAATGTTATCTTCTTTTTTTTTTCGAAACTTAATTGGATATCTCATCTAATAATAAAAATATATTTATTGAGGTAAAATATCTCAAGGTCTTTATGGTATGTGTACTCTTTTCTTTCAAAATTTTTGGATACTAGATTTAATATTGTTATGATAATTTACATTGTATAAGATAATAATCCATGACCCGTACAATAATGTATGATATTCACTAAATTTATTCACAAGAGCTGTAAAGATTATGATATAAATTTATTTTAACTTATATATCTAGCTTTTATCCAAATATTTTTTAACTGATTCTAAATACTTCTAGTGAAATCTATTTAATTTATTATTTGAATTTTTCTAATTCTAAAAGTTTATCCAAATAATAATAAATTAATTATTAATATTAATATTTTATTATTTATATAATAAATAAATGAAAAAAGTTGGAAAAAATTTGTGGCGATGACACCTAAGCTATTTTCGGCCAGCTTTAATTAGTAATATAGTAATAGATAGATTGTTGTACAAGGAGTAACTAATAAAGATTTGAGTATTAGAAATAACAAGATTAATTTCATGGGCAGCAATGCACAACTACATTTAAAATATAATAGTAAAAGCACATTAAATATTTTTTATTAAATAGGATTTAGATTAAATCTTATTATTGTTTTTTTATAAATATATTTTTAATTGTTGATATAATTTTTAGATATACAGAGTACGGAATATAATTTTTAGGATATACTCGTAGTTGTTATCTATTTTTTATTTAGTCTTTTATTTATAATAAGATATGATATAATTTTCAGCCATGTACGTATTTTTTTTAATTTAATTTAATATTTTTTTACTCCGTAGATAAATATGCGATAATAGATAAATTTCATTTAATATTTAATTAATATAATTTTTAATTACGTACATTTATGTCATTTTTGCTTTTGAAATTTTTTCAATGAGATGGTGTTTTGCTTTATTAGTATTTAGGTGAGAAAGATGTAGGTCATTTAAATAAAACTTACATTGCGTTAATCCCTAAAAAGTTAGAATGTGTAACCCCAATGGATTTTTGCCCATTAAGCTTATGTAATGTTTTGTAAATAATTGTCTCTAAGGCAATATAGCAAATAGGTTGAAAATTGTACTTCCTTCAATTATTCATGAGACTCAAAGTGATTTTGTTTCTTCAATTATTCGATTATTTCGTTAATTTGTGGCTAACCCATTAAGAAGTGGTTAACTATTGTTAATTTATGTAGCATGGAAACGCTTAAAGTTCCTGAAATGAAAACGTTTTGAAAACGTGAAAATATCGATTCAAAAAAATTAAAAAGGAAAACGTTAACAAAAAATTTGAAAATAAATATTTTAACATAATAATTTATTAAATTATCTCGAAAACAAGAAAATACTATTGAAATTTACGTCACATGTTTAAAAATATAACTTAAAATGACTTAAAATATAGTTACTAAGAACTACTGAAATGACAAAAATGGAAACGAAATTTCCTATCCTAAAAGTTTTCGAGTTTCCAATTTTTTGAAAGGAAATTTTGTGAATAACCCCCACGACTTTCGYAACTTTTGTTAATAATCCCCACGACTTTTTTTTTATTTTACAAAACCCCCACGACTTTGGCGTCGTTATTGAAATCACCCCCAAATCACATCTCTCCGTTATTTTTTAACAGAAAGCATGAAAGTGTGRGTCCCACCAACTTTGACCACCCTTTCTCACCTCCAACCAGCCACGACCACCATTCCTCCCACCACCGACCACTTGACCAACCACACCACGATCGCCTGACCCCCTCGCCACCACCTGAGCCCACCACCTTCCAATCCACCGCCATTGCATATCGGACCACCTCCCTCACACATACACCACCACACAACCCACCTTCCTCGTAGACCACCATCCACCCCCTAATCGAAGCCACCTCTCAATTCCAACAAAGTGCCCAGTTTGAAACCCCCACTCGCCACCACCCTACCCTCTACCACTCGCCACCCTCACTCGAACAAAACCCGACAACCATCCACCCACCACCACACAAACCACTCCCTCCACGACTAGCAGAAACTCGAATAAACCCTAATTTTCGAACTCTGAAAAATACATCTTCGCACCACCAGCAGGAACTCGAACAAACCCGACAACCATCCACCGATTTTCGAACTCAAATGAACCTCCAATTTTCGAATTCAAAGAAACCCCAATTTTTGAACTAAAACCCCAATTTTCGAACTCGAATGAACCAAAATCCGAGCAAAACAAGAATTTCATTAGTGAATTTCAGTGAATTAGGGTGTGAGGATTGAGAGGAGAGTGAAAAGAAACGATTTGTGAGTGAATTTGAGTGTGAGAATTGAGAGGAGAGTGGAAAAAATTGAACTATATAATGAAGAATGAAATGGAAAAAACTCAAGACAAATTAGAAGATGAGGACGGTGATACAATGTTGAAGATGAGGAAATGAAGAGTCGAACGAAAGATATGAATTGGAGTTGAAGGGATTGAAGAGGAGAGAAAGAAAATTAAGGGATAGAAGTGTAATTTCGCAAAATCTGTTAAAAGATAACAGAAATATGCATTTTGGGGGTAATATCAATAACGAGGGAAGAGTTGTGGGGGTTTTGTAAAATAAAAAAAAGTTGTGGGGGTTATTAACAAAAGTTGCGAAAGTTGTGGGGGTTATTCACAAAATTTCCTTTTTGAAATGTTAAAAAATCAGCTCCAAGAGGTTTTCGGGTGCTTCATGGTTGTTAACTACATTTAGAATTTTGTTTTTTAATAATATAAAAAATAGTTATTTCCTTTTTTTTAAAAAAAAAAGAAAAAAAAACCTCAATGGCCATTAGTCCATTATGCAACAAGAAACATCACGAGAAGCTCAAAATTAGAACTTAATTTCATCCTGCTTGAGAGGGTGAGGAGGGGGTGAATGTCAAGGCGATCGAGTCGAAGGGAAAGGATAAGGGTTATGAGTTATGACTTATGATAGGTTAGTTGTTAAATACGAAGTAGTTATTATTTAGAAGTAGTTAAAGAGTCAGTTAGTTATAACCAACTATGAGCTCTGTTCTGTTTCCTTGAGCTGAGTCTATAACTACTCGAAGCTCCTAAATGTAATACATTCTAACATTCATAATAAACATACATACATTTTCTCTCTCTATTTTATTCTGTTTTCTCTCTTCTCTCTCTTTTTTTTTATCATTTTATGTCGTCTTCTTAAAGATCAATACAGTGAGATATTTAGCTCCGGGTGGTTCGCCGGCAGGCGTAGGGATAGTGTAGCGGACAGAGAGTTTGGCTAAAGGAAGATTGGCAGGAAAGGTTTTTTTTTTCAAAAATCATTTTAACATTATTTAATTAGGGCCCGTTCGGCATTGTTGTGGTTTTCTATTTTTTGGTTTTTTGTTTTTTAAAATCATGTGAAATATAACATATAAAAGATCAAAAATTACTTAGACTTATTAAAAACATGATAATTTTGAAAACCGACAACAAAAAAGTGTAAACCACTTTTTTTTTTTTTTGTTTTAGAAAAAAACTGAAAACATAAACAATAACGAACGACCCAAAAAAACAAAAAAGCTTACTATAGTTAACAATTAAAAACCACTAGACACAAATTAAAGAAATAAGGTCATTATAAAGAATTTGTCAAAGCTAGAAGTCATTTTGTAAAATGTTTGTTTAGCTTAGTCACGACATAGAAAACTTTAATATCGGAAGTCACCACATAGAATTTTTCAAAAAAATTTATTGTTTCAAGCAGGTCATGAAATATTAAGGAATAACTACTTATTAAAAACACATTTGTAAAAGAAACTACCTAATATACAACTTAATTTATGAAACTACTTATTGAGTACCCAAATTTTTTCAAATACTACCAACTAACCATTTTTCTAACTATGGGTCTATGGTTAACTATTCCTCCTATATTTTTCATTATTTTCCCTTTATTTTTTCACGATTTCGTCTCATTTCGTCTCATATTTTACTCGACCTTGCTCATTCTTTTCCCCGCTATCTTTCGTTGTTAAGGGTAGAGCATGCAATTGTGCTCTTAACGAGCTGAGGTAGTACTGTAGAAGTTTAATTTCTTTATCATTTATTGTGAAAGTTTCACTTCTAAGAGAATAGAGAAATTAAAGTTATAATTTACTAAAAATGTCCCTTTCATTTAATTTTGACTCTTTAACTATGAATTACCAACCAACATTTACCAATTAATAGGAAATCAAATTGCATGAAGGACGACCCTTTGGTTAAATTGGCTAATAGGTTTTATTTTACTTCGTAAAGTTTTCTTCCCGTCAAAAATAAAATAAAAAATTACATGAGAACATTATTATGGTTTAGGCCGTGTTTAGTATGGGGTAATAGTGTATTAAGCGGTAATAAAAGTCAAACTAGAGAAAATTAGGAAGAAAACATGTGAGCTAAGATGGTGATAAGGGAATAATAATATTTTTTTTAACTAAAAAAGGGAGATCGAGATGGAGTAATTATTATCCCAATATGAGGGTAATAACCACTACTCTAGCGTTGAGGAGGATAACTATCTCCCCAAATTAGGGTAATATATAGTTCCCTTTTTCTTCCACCACCACCGCTTTATCCTCCCCGATCACCACCTCTTTATCCTCTCCGACCACCACCACTCCATCCATTTATTTTTATGAAAATGAGGGTAACAATTTTTATGAAATTGATAAAGTTAATTCGAAACAAAACTAATTTACCCGCCCAACTATCCTACATACTTCTATATAAATAAGGACTGAGGGCGACGCGATAACGAATTCCGGCATTCTTACAAAAACCTAATCTCCAGTACTCATCATTTAACACTTTTTTACAGTACTCATCTTCTCTAACTCCTTCATTTTCCGTAAACATGGCATCTGGCAATTCTTTCACCATTCGCATGTTAATCATACGAGCTGCCTCCTTTTTGAGGTCTAACTCCACCACCATCGTCGATTTCGTAAGGAAGCACGGTCGACAGATGACGACCAGTCCCAAGAACAACGATCAAAGGCTCGAAACCGAATACACGAACCGTCGCATTGACTTCCACTCTCGACTTGCTGCGTTGAAGAACGACGAGCATGGTGAACTCTCGCCCTTTCTTGCTCCATTCTTTGAGAAACCCGTCAAGTACGATCTTCCCCACTTCATTGAAAGGATTTACAAAGATGCCGAGCTGGGTATTCCAAGGAAGAAGCTGACGCCAAAACTGGGATGTTGATTTTTTACTTCTGACATGATCGTACTAGCTAAAGGCCGGATTCGTTTTGTTTGTGGGTAGATGATTAGGTTTTCGTAATTGATGTTCTTTCGTTTGATTCTCTTCGACATACGTGATCATTCGTTAATCTTGTTAAACGAAGAACTCACCAAATTCAAGTATTCGATGACATGATCAGTAGTTACAATGGTTTGTTGTTGTTTTAATCTTTTACTTTCCATTTTTATAAACCTCATCTCGTTAGTGGTGGTTTATTACTTGTTAATATTGTAAATGTGATGATCGTTATTAGATTTTTTATTTTTATTTTTTTTATGTTCGTTAGTAGATTCGCTTTCCATGATGATATATTGATATGAAGTATGTAACGCGTAAAAAGTAATAAAAACCCTAGATTTGCATGATCAAATGTTTTAATTATTAGCTGATATAAATTTTTTGTTTGGTAAGCAACATTCATGGGTGAGAACGCCCTTAAATCAACTAAGATTACTCTACTGCAGTACAATTAAGCACATTACACCTAAGCTCATTGGCATAAATAATCCAACAATCATCATTGAAAGAATATTTGCCGTAATGTTTTTATTGATAATTACTCTATATATATACAAACTATTCTAGGGTAATTAGAGAATACAATAATAACCTAAAATAATACAAGATAATAAAAGATATTAACAAATCTAATATATACATAAATAAGAATATATACATATTCTATCACACCCCCGCAATCGAAACGAGAGGATCCCGGACGTTGAGACTGAGACGAAAATCATCAAATAAAATCCGAGGTAGACTTTTGGTAAAAATGTCAGCAATCTGGTAACAAGATGGGGCATGATGAACGCGAACCTCGCCCTTCTGAACCTTCTCACGAACAAAATGAATGTCCATTTCAATATGCTTTGTGCGCTGATGTTGAACAGGATTACTCGACAAATAAATGGCACTAACATTATCACAATACACCAGAGTTGCTTTTAAAATTGGACATTGTAGTTCAAGCAACAAATTCCGAATCCAACATGATTCAGAAACAACGTTCGCAACACCCCTATATTCGGCCTCAGCACTTGATTTAGACAGAGTAGGTTGTCGTTTCGAAGACCAAGAAATCAAGTTATGACCAAGAAACACACAATAACAAGAAGTAGAGCGACGAGTATCAGGACATCCACCCCAATCAGCATCCGTGTAGGAAACTATAGAAGAGAGAGACGAACGGTACATATGTAGACCAGAACCAGAAGTACCCTGAAGATATCGAATAATACGCTTCAAAGCATTCATATGATGAGCCACCATAGGAGCATGCATAAACAAACAGACCTGTTGCACCGCATAAGAAATGTCCGGACGAGTAAACGTCAAATACTGAAGAGCACCACACAGACGACGATAAAGAGTTGGATCGTCATAGAGAGTGCTATCATGAGAGCTCAATTTCCCTTTGGAGTCAACAGAAGTAGGAGAGGGCTTGCACTCAGACATGCCGGCACGTTTGAATGATTTCCTGAGCATAGTTCTTCTGAGAGAGAAATAAACCATCGGGCTGTTTAGAAACAGAAATACCCAAGAAATAACTAAGTTCACCTAAATCTTTCATTGCAAACTCAGAACTGAGGCGGGATATAATATGCCGACAAAGAGACTTAGAGGATGCAGTAATGATAATATCATCAACATAAAGAAGCATATAAGCAGTATTGTTCCTATGGTGATAAATAAACAGTGATGTGTCAGACTTACTGAGAACAAAGCCGATAGAAAATTATACGAATCTGATGACGGAGTATATAACTTAGAGAAAGGAAAAACCGATTCATCAAAACATACATGTTTAGCAATTATAATTTTCCTACTAGACAAATCATAACATTTGAAACCCCGATGATTCAACGGATAGCCTAGGAACACACAAGGAGTTGACCGAGACTGAAGTTTGTGTATTTTGGAACTAGGTATTAAAGGAAAACACAAGCAACCAAAAACACGAAGAGGATCGGAGAATAATCGGGAGTTCGTCGGTATAAAATTTGCGTGGAAGAATTATAGCTAAGAATTTTTTTAGGGAAGAATATTATGAAGGTAGGTTGCCATTGCTAGCGCATGATGTCAAAAAGAAGGCGGAAGAGAAGCATGAGCAAGTAATGTATGAACAATATTATTTATTGTTTTGATTTTGCGTTCGGCTTTGCCATTTTGAGGAGAAGTGTGTGGACAAGAGAAGCGAAACACCATCCCATAATTCGCACAAAATTTATGAAAGGGTTTGTTGTCGAATTCACGACCATTATCACATTGGAAAGCTTTTACCTCGCGTTCGAATATAGTTTTAATATATGTCCGAATCCGAATAAATAAATCATACACTTGTGATTTTGCAGAAATTGGAAAAGTCCACAAAAAATTAGTGTAATTATCAAGAAACAGTACATAATATTTATGACCCTGAGAACTCAAAACAGGAGATGTCAATAAATCACTATGAATGATATCAATAGGCATAGAAGTACGAGATGAATTAAACATCAGAAAAAGGAGTTTTCATTAATTTTTCCAAAGGACAAGAATGACAGTTGCTAGACAATGTCTTATTACAATTAATGAAACCACTAGAACGCAAAGAATTTAAAATAACATTGCCCGGATGACCTAAACGAGAATGCCCAAGATTGGAGGAAAGGACTGCAAAAGCTGATGGAAAAGTCGAAGAAACTGGCAAGCTATTATTTGAGAAGGGATAGAGATCGCCATGACTATTACATCTCACTAGAAGGCTCCCCGTCTGCAAATCCTTCACAGAAAAGCCAAAAGGATCAAATTCAACGGAAACACTATTGTCAGAAGTGAATTTTCGAATAGAAATAAGATTTTTGACTATTTGAGGAACATGCAAAGTATTTTTGAGTTGAAGAGAGTGGGAAGGAAGCTAGAGTAGTATGACCATAACCTTTAATTGGAAGCTTGCTACCATTACCAACAATAACAGAATTACGAATATGATTACTCAAATTAAAATAGGGAGATAAGGTACCTTCGGAGTTAGTCATGTGAGAAGTAGCACCCGTATCCATATAATAATTGGGGTCGACCAAAGACATAGTGTACATTGCTTAATCAATGTTTGTTGGCATGTATCCAGATGGAGCGAGAGAAGGAGACTCCATGGAATAAGCTTGTGGACGAGCCCCTAAGAGACCCGATTGAGCAGGATATGATGTGAGATGGGCCGAGGAGTGGTATGAGCCTGCGTTGGATATGGGCAATTTGGAGCAGCCCATGGACTGGAAGGCCAATAGGCCCAAGGTGGAGGAACCCCCCCCCCCCCCCCMMCCTGGAGAGGCCCAAGGCTGATGAGGCCCAAACTGCTGCGGTCCACTTGGAGCAGAATGCGAAGTTCGACTTTGTTGTTGAGGCTGCTGCGTTGATACACGAGTCCCCTGGTACGTGCTGCTGATGTTGATTTTAGCGAGGGGCAGAGCCACCGCCCTTGCCTCTGCCACCCCCTTGCCCTTTGCCTGACTTACGTCCACACGAGGAACCACCACGGGAGGTGGCAGACGAGTCCAAAAAAGAAGAAGGCCGCACAATATTAGCCTCGGCACGGACCTCAACAGCAAGGTCAGATGCGTTACTCTGTTCTTCTAACTCAAGCATTGAGCGCAATTCATCAAACGACGGGAGCGGCTTTAGGTGCCGGACAAAGGTAAGAAATCCCTTGTAGTCTTTCGAGAGGCCTTTGATCAATTGAAGTGCCATACGATGATCGAAAATCGGATCGCCAACATTCTTCAAATTATCGGCAAGCGTTTTTAGGCGAGTACAATACGATTTAACACCGTTAAATTGCTCCAAAAGAGTATTAGTGAATTGAGAATCAAGATTCAAAGCTCTAGTAGACTTATTATTGTGGAAAAATTGTTCAAGTCGATTCCACGCATCAATTGCCCTATCGTCAGGTTCAAGAACGAAATTGAGAAGGTCATGAGAGATGGTTCTGTAAATCCATTGATGGACAATATCATCAAGTCGCTGCCAAAGAGCTTTGGCTGTAGGATCCTTAAGCGGAACAGTATCTTCATCTGGACTAATATGTTCAATGACGAGGAAGGCACGAGTGCACGACAATGAAGCTTGAACAAAGTAGACCAATTTTTATACTCTATGCCCGCGTAATCAAGAACAACAGGAACATGTTGTTTGATATTAGTGACCAAAGTAACCGGATGGATCTTGTGCGACTCAGCCATGAAAACAAAAGAATTGATTAAAAAAAATAATCGGCCAAAAAGAATCGACCAAGGAGGAAGAAGGCCGTGTGAAAAAGAGGAGGAAGGAGGAAAGCGGAAGCAAATTAGGTCAGAGAAAATAACCTAAACTCGTGATACCATGAAAGAATATTTGTCGTAATGTTTTTGTTGATAATTACTGTATATATATATATACAAACTATTCTAGGGTAATTAGATAATACAATAATAACCTAAAATAATACAAGATAATAAAAGATATTAACAAATCTAATATATACATAAATAAGAATATATACATATTCTATCAATCATGAAGGGTAACAATTGATGTACGGATTTTATATCCGGTTTTTAGAGTCTTTTTATTATTTATTTTCGTAGTTTTGAATGAGTTTTGTCCTCGTTTTGAGTCTTTTTCCTCATTTCTTTCTCTAACCTTCTAACGGCCGCTTTTAGCGTTTTTGCCACATTTTCTCTTCTGTTTTGATCGGTTTTACAGGCACTCATTTGATGAGCATTGTTAGGAGTTGTTTTGACACACTTTGGATTGTTCGAGGCTCGAGATTATGATTCATGTCACCTTAATTTGGTGAAGTTTAGGAGCGTTATTGGGCACTTTCGGATGTGTTAGGAAACTTCAATTGAGCATAACTTTCAGCACACTTATCATTCTGATGTTATTCCACTTGGAGGTGAAAGTACGTCTCGATATCTTCAAAACGAATGGTCATATGCCTGATTTTAACGTAAAACGAAGAAGTTATGACCATTTCTTTTCCCGATTGCAGTCTAGTAGCGCCCAATAGCGCCCAGTAGCGGGCGCTACTCTGCTCCGGATTTGCTTTCTCGGCTTTTCTATTTCTTCTTTTGTTTTTACCTTTTCTTTTCTTGGTTTTGGCTGGTTGTATTTCCACTTGTTGGGACCTTGGAAGCCACACATCTCTCATTGTGTCATACACTTTTAGTTTAGTTTTCTCTTTCCTAATTTTAGCTCTCTTTTGCTTTCACTTTTTACTACTACTATTCATCATCTTCAAGATTGGTATTTTGTTCATTGGAAGCTTGTAACTTGGAGTTCTTGGCAATAATTTCACATTGAAGCTTTAGTAACATTTCTCAACTCTTTGCACTTCTTTATTTTCAATTTGGTTAAGTATTTTTATGATTGACATTTCTAGGGTTTATTGTGATTTTGCTTGATTTTTCCATAACTTGAGATCTTGATGTTTTGCTTGTTAATTATGGTTTTTACTATGTTTTTAAGCATGTGTGAGTAGTTTTTTTTTAGCTAGGGTTGGGTGAAACCCTCAATTCACCATGTGACACCATGCTTGCTTGAGGTCTTTATTGGATTTTGCCATGACTTGTATAGTTTAGGAGGTGCATTTGCTAATTACCATGCTTAGCTACCATGGTGGTTATTCTAGGGACCTTAGACGAAGGAACGAGAGTTGAACTCTTAGGTGAACTCCTCCTAACTATTTAGATGAAGGAACTATGAGAATAGGGGCCGGAATCTAGGGATGTTACTAGCTTTCGTGATTTTGTGCTTAAATAGGTCTTGACTTGCAAGTGAGGTTCTCCTAGCTAGCTTGAGAGAGTGGTTTAGGACCTTTGAAAGTCTCCCCTTGTCGGTTGAACCGTGCTAGAATGCCTCGTTGTTTGCAATTGGTTGTTACATGTGTGTTTTGTGGGGTGAAACCTTAACTCTAGTGCTTTTAGTCTTGTGATAATCTAGTTTTAGTCAATCGTGATAGTGACAATCCCATTGACATTGGTTTGCTTAGCTTTGAGAATAGATCACTACCGGTGGTAAACGTGATTCCCGTGGGTTCGACCCTTTCTTGCCCTACTACTTAGCTAGTAAGACCGAGATAGGATATTTATCTTTGGTAGCCTTGACGACGGGCTATCAACAATCTCCTTAACACACCCAGTAGCACCTATGTTAGGGGCTATTTTCGCCAAGAAATCAGTTAGCCCATTTGATTTCCTACCTTGGAATCGAATTTGACACTCTAAGAGATGTTGCTTCAGTTCCCTACAGTCCAAAACATTGTTGATTAGATTCGAACACATATTGTCAAGGTCGTTTATGGCCTGTATTGCATTTTTGCAATCCGACTCAACGATGATGATCTTGCTCCATGTTCTCGTCTCTGCCTCCTTGAGTGCCAACGAATAACTAGTAGTTCAATTGAGGGGGCTGAATTGGCATAAATTTTTTGGACAAAGGCTGTGACCCATCTTCCCATTGTATCTCGAACCACACCTGCAATGTAGCTTATATAAGTATTTTCCTTTCAAGTTGCATCAACATTAATCTTATGAAATCCTCTAGAAGGTGGTTTCCAAGCATGGCTTGTATTCTCGTGGTCAGACAAGGTGGTTTTGGTTTTGGTGATTGCATTTATAGATAACCACTCATTAGTAGTCGTTTGTGCTTGGTTTAAACAAGAAAGTACAGAAACATTTTTTTATTAAAGATCCAGTTATTCCTTCTCTTCCACATGAACCATAAAATGAAGGCAAAGGCTGCACCCCAAGGTAGACCCCTCCAAGTAACTTTGCTGCTAAGGTTCACACTTAACCATTCTTGTAAGGGATCATCATGAAGGTGTCCTTGACCTCCTGAATCTCATCCCAAACCTGTCTGGTTCTTACACACCCCTTAAGTATATGATCAGTCTATACAAGATGGGTAGAAGGAACATCTAGACGAGCTCCCAATACCTCTACTAGCCAGGTTTGACATGGTAGGTAGACTCGCTCCCCAACATTGCTATAAGAAGACTTTGACTTTTGGTAGGAAATGCCCATTCCAAATGTAGTCAGGGGGATTCAAGTGAGGTCTACCATGAAAGAAAGAGTTGTGCACTTTTTTCATAGAAAAACCATTGTTGTCAACCCAACTAGAAATAGGAAAGTCCGATCTAGAAGAAAAGGGCAGAGGAGTGCCAAAGATGGCATTTTGCAGATCATAAGGCCAGGTAAAGAATAGGTAATACCTGAAAGGTTTCACGCTTGGTTACTAATGTAACGACCCGTCTTATTCTAGGTGCATTGGCGGAAACAATACACTAAGTAGGGTCTCAAAAGATGCGGAAAAATTAAAAACTTCAAAAACAAACTTAAATAAAGTTATTACATTCAAATCCAAGGAGCAACATCTCCCAATAACTTAAAGCAATTCAAAACGTCTACACAAAGTTACGAATTATTAAAGGGGTAATCCTAAAGTCTCTCAGTAGCCTCTTTCCCCAGCAGCTCCAAACAAATCACTCCTCACCTGCATCATCTAAAACCACAAAAACTTTCCACTTAGTGGCCAGTAACTAGACCATCCTTAACACAAATGTTCAAACGTAAACAAGGAATAAATGAAAGGCTTAAATAAAAAGAATTCGATTCGAAGACCACAAACCTTCAATAATATTATAGTCAAATAGAAAACAAACCAAGTGAATTGAAAACCAAAATGAGTAAACCAAAAACCAATTAAATCCAAAACAGGATGAGCTAGTAAGATCAAACAAGTCAACATAAATTTTCAAGTTGAACTGGAACAGACGCAGTGAACAAATCGCGGCTCACTACCATTTTCAAAAACAAGTTCCATAAAGCCACGAAGTAGTTCAAAACCAACTTAAAGTCAAAACCAATTTCATAAGCCAAGGCCAAAATCAAGTTTTAAAGATCCAAGTTCACTATTCAAGATTTWGGCAAACAATTGAGAAAGTAATTTAAATCAAAATATACATAGAAAACAAAATAAATTATTTCATAATCCAAATAATTAAGTATGAGACCAAAACAGTAAGTTAGTACAAAAACATTAGTTTAAAACCCACGTGACACCAACTAAAAAAAAACATTGTCAAAGGAACCTAGTTTAAACCATCATTAAATATTAATTCACCAAAATTAAGCCAAAACTCATTAATAAAATTAATAAATAAATAAATATAAAATAGGTACTGTTCTAAATTATTTAGGACTATTTTTATACTTAAACTAAATTATTTTACCAATTAGCTAATAATTTAATAAATTGAACAAAGCAACCGAAATTAAATTCTAAAAATTAGCAAATAACTCAAAAATAATTATTAAACTTGGAAGAATGTTAAAAGTCAGTTTTTAACCCTAAATCATCTCATTTCGTGGCTGCTTAAAACAGAAACAAAAACAGTAAGTTAAAAGGTCTTAATTGATTAAATAGATTAATACTTAGAAATTCCAAAATAATTATTTAATTAACCAAATTAATTTAGATCATTACAAAAAGGATTAAAAATGTTTTTATTACAGAATATAATAGGAAATATTTATTTAGGACGAATAAAATAATTTCAGAATTTTAGATTGCTTCAAAACCGAATTAATGCATAAATTGCTAGAAATTCCTATTTAATTAATTAAATTAACCAAAAATTACCAAAATTATTTTGGGACATTCCCTACTGTTTTTAGACCCTTTTAGAGCCATAAAAACGTGACAAAATATTTGTAATTAATTAATTTCAGAATTATCAATATTGCAGAAAACAGTTTAAGAACACTAGAGAAAACAATTTATTTGAGGCATTAACCTAATTACCCATAAAAATAAAATTATACCAATAATTTAAGGGATCACTTAGGGACTAAATAAAATTATTTATACAATTTAACACTCACGAAATTTTGCAGAGTAAATTTTGCAAGTGACACCCAGAAAAAAAACAGAAAAACTGGAATTTCGGAATATTGTAAATAAATTCATACAAGTCACGAAAATTACAAATAAATATTTATAAATTAATTCTAAATCATAACAAAACAGGGAAAATTATTATAACAAAAATATTTGCACAAAAACATATTAAACATAATTTGTCAACATAAAACCGATAAAATAACAATTCCAATTTTATTAATCCTAGCATGAATTCTATGTTTAGGTAAGAACAAAGTGAAGGAAAAATCTAGTTACCTAGAATTAGGAGAAAATACAACCTTGAAAAGAATGAAAACAAAAACCTCCAAGTAATTCCCAAGAATTGTAAAAATTGCACCTTTGAAACAAGCTTGAACAAACCCAATTAAAATCACTCAAAAATTTCTTTTTTTTTCAAGGCACTCGGCTGAAATGAGGAAGAAGAAGTGATTTTTTTTTTTTTTGCAATTGTTGATGGGAGAAAGAAGAAGGAAATAGCATATGGTTTAAGTGCAATTGAAGTGTGGAATTAAAAGGAACAAAAAAAACTCTTCATTAGCTCCCATAACCGGCCACCAAGGGGAAAACATTCTCTATTTTTTTTTTAAAAAAGAAAAATGAAAGGTTTTGCATGTATTCAAGGGTTCAAACCAATTGTAAAAGAAATAAAAGAGTAATTCATACATTAGGAAAAAAAAATTAAACTACACACTTTGAAAACCCTCCATATCACATGCCTACAAGTTTAGTGCACCAAAATATTAAACCTCCTAATTAGACTAATTGTCACATAAAAGGTCGGTCCAAACAATCAAAACAGTTATAGCAAATAGTAAACAACAACAACAACAACAACAACAACAACAACAACAACAACAACAACAACAACAACAACAACAACAACAACAACAACAACAACAACACAACAACAACCAACAACAGCAACAGCAACAACAACACAAGCAACAATAACAGCAACAACACAGCAACAAACAACACACGAGCAACAACAACAACAACAACAACAACAACAACAACAACAACAACAATAATAATAATAATGTATCAACTTAGAATAAAAGTTGGACGTAGAGAGAAATTATTAGAAAAAGGGACGCGAAATAAAATTATGCCATGGAGAAAAATTCGGGGTATTACAACTAATGAGATCCGCAACCTTTAATTGAGTGTACCTAGGTGTCATAGGTCCTTGAAGCAAAGAGGCTAGTGGTTGGTCAATGGCCCATTTGTCAAACCAAACCGAAACTTGGCTCCCATTTCCAATAGCCCAACCATAAGAATTAGTGAAGATATCCCACCATTTCCCCAAGTACTTCCAAATGAAAGAGCCCTTTTTGAAGGAGAAAGGTGAAGAAGTGTTGTAGACATACTTAGTGGCAATGATTTGAGAAGCAAGGTTATGAGGAAAAAAAGTGAGTTTCCAGCACAATTTAAGACAGTGACTCCTATTTACAAGCTCAATGTTTCTAACTCCTAAGCCCCCTAACCACTTAGGTCTACAAACATCTTTCCAGGCCTTCAGGTGAAATCCCTTCTTCTCAGGACCAGGCGACCAAAAGAAGTTACTAGCTATTGAATTAATCTCAGACACAAGACTCTGATGGAGTGGAAGACATTGCATAAAGTAATTGGAAATGGAATTGATGGTTGAATTGATCAGACAAAGCTTCCCTACTATACTTTTGATAAGTATGCACTCTTCGAAAGACTTAACTTCTTTCTTATTCTATCAACAATACTACCTAGTTGTGTCTTAGAGGGTCTCTTATGGCTAAGAGGGTAGCCTTAATAAGTACCTAAGTCCTGAGTACTAGTACAACCAAGGTGGTCCTCAAATTTCTTGATCATAACCTGAGAAGTATTGGAGGAGAACACAATTTTACTCTTATCCATATTGATGGTTTTCCCCGACATTGACCCAAAAAGTTCTAAAGTTTCAGACATGGTAGTGAGGGTTTTTTCATTTGCCTCTCCAAAAAGAATGAGATCATCTACAAACAGTAAGTGAGAAATAGAAGTTGCCCCCCTACCAATCTGAAAACGAATCCAATTCCTTTCATTACATTCCTGGTGTATGAGTTTTGAAAGATACTCCATACAAATAATGAAAATGTAGGGAGACAAAGGGTCTCCTTGTCTCATACCCCTAGAAGGGGTGAAGCTATTAGAAGGGGCCCCATTAATAAGCACAGAGGTGGAAGTGGAAGAGATGCAACTCATTATAAGCTTAATTGACTCCAAACTAAAATTAACCCTAAAAGGCAACTCCTAATAAAATCTCATTCCAACTTGTCGTTGGCCTTTTCTAAATCTATTTTGAACGCAAAACACCCTCTTTTACCTTTTCTTCTACTCATTGAATGGAGAATCTCAGTGGCTACAATGTAGTTTGTGTCAGTTCCTCTATTAGGCACAAAGGCATTTTGATTTGGAGAGATGAGATTTGGGAGATGACCTTTAAGCCTATTAATTAAGATCTTAGTGAAAATCTTGTAAAGAGTATTACACAAGCTTATAGGTCTGAACTGCTTGTTGGTATCGGGGTTATCACACTTTGGGATGAGGACAATGTTTGTCTTATTGATCTCAGGGGGAATGGAGTAGTTCATAAAAATGTCAGCAATGAACTTTGCACAGTCAGGGCCAAGGAAATTCCAATTTTTCTGGTAGAAGAAGGCATGGAAGCCATCTGGGCTTAGGGCATTATGGGCTCCAATGTCAAAGAGGGCATACCTAACTTCTTCCAAAGAAGGAATCTGGTGTAGGGCAATTGGATTACCTGTGCATAAGCTAAGGTCCCGGGTCTCTATCCTAGGGGTCCAAACCTTACTGGTTGAGAAGAGGGAAATAAAAGAAGTCCCTGATGTGATTGTGGAGATCTACAGTGTCTGAGATGGGTTGCCCTACACTATTATTTAGCTGGGAGATCTTATTTCTTTTTCTTCTCATGATAACAGACTTGTGAAAGAAAGAAGTATTCCTATCCCCATCCTGTAACCAATTGACTCTAGACCTAATCTGCTAATAAGCTTCTTCTTGTTTAAACACCTCACCCAGCTGATCATTAAGATAGGTATCTAGGTCAAACAAGTAGCCAATCCGAATTAAGCCATGCACGGTCCAGCTTCTCCAAAATCATATTCATTTTCCTTTTATTAGTCTAGGTGTATTTTTGTCCAACAAAACCCACATCCAATAATTTACAATTATTCATGCAATTCTGATAAGCATGCATTCTATACCACTTAGGTTGTTTCCCCACGAATTTCTCCCCAACATCAATAATTTCATTGAAGTCCCCTACAGCTACCCATGGACTTGAAACATGTGTAACAAAACACAACAAATCCTCCCAAAGATATTTCCTGAATTTATATTTTGAGCTAGCATAGATAGCAGATAAATAAAAGGTAAAGGAATTAGAAAATACCTGAACCACTCCATGGATGCTCTGGTTACTCTTTTGAATGGCCGTGAATTTGGCATTCTCTGAGTTCCACAGCACCAATAATATGCCACCAGCAAAACCAACCGTTTCCACCATCTCAAAACTATCAAAGGGTAATCCCCTCACAATTTCCTCGCAATTTTCCTTCCCCAAGCGCAACTCGGTGAGAATTGTGATATCGGGTTTGTGGGCTTGGATTAAGTGTCAGATGTTTCTCTTAAAGGCGGGGCGAGCCATTCCCCTACAACTCCAGGTGAGTGTTGTCATGAATTTCGGTACATAAGGTGTTGCTAGGAGATCCTCTCTCTTCCCAGTGGGTCATCTCCTCTAGATTGATCATCTTTTCAATCAGTGGGCTGTATAACGGGCGGTCCGCACACGTTCATAATGAATTTTGTTTAACAATAATGAAGGATGAGGATAGAAATGAAATATGTTGCTTCGTGTACGCACGAGAAACAACTCGATTAAGGTATTTAAGAATTAATATGATAACTTTTGAATTTATTCCAAAAATTGAATGAACGAGGCGTTTGGTATCTTGTGGGGATAGGGATAAGGATAAAAAGTGGGAAAAGGATAAGATTTCACAATTGGGTTAGGAATAAAATTAATATTTTCCCTTGTTTAATTTGGTAGCATTTGGGATTAAAAGTGGGATAAAGAATAAAATTACTTCAACACCCTTACTAAATCTTTAAATTCTAAAAATTCCTTTGATTTCATTAAGGGTATATTTGTCATTTAACACATGTAACCTTATCCCTATCCTAATACCACCCCCTCCTAGGTATTATTTTGTAGGGATAACTAACCAATTTTTCCGTATCCTTGTCCTCTTTCATTATCCTTATCCCTCTAAACAAACAAGGACTTTCTCAAATACCCCACCCTTGTCCTTATCCCTACCATTTTATCCCTCTAAACAAACACCCTGGAAAAGAATTAAGGAGAGTGATTGAAAATCGAAGAGTTTACATGTCTCAAATACCATGACTAAACTAGCTTTAAAAAAAACGAGATTCAATATCTTTAGAGAGCAATCGAGCAACCATTTAAATGGGAGTAAATTAGGTCTAACATTAGAGAGTAACAGAGAGTTAACGCCCAAATTAACAAAGTGTTACAGTTTGGATTAAAATCTAATTATTGTGGTACGAAATGGATTAAAAAAAAGTGGTACGAGATGGAATAGTCAAAAATACGATAGTATAATATGGAATTTCCCAAATAAGAATTATTTCACACCTGTAGAAAACTAGAAATAAACAAGGAAATCGTGGCCTTATGGTGATTAAAATAATAGACTTCGGGAAGGATTGTGATTGTTGTATAAGCTATTTTAAACTAGCTTTTTTAATTTCCTGATTTCGGCCGATAACTTGATTACATAGGCTCCGTTTGTTTCGTAGGAAAACAATTTTCATGGAAAATAATTTTCTAGGGAAAACAATTTTCAATGGAAAACATTGACTTAAAAAAAAGTTTTCCTTTTTTGTTTGATAAGAGGAAAACTCATGAAGGAAATGAAAAATGAAATAAAAATAAAAGAAGGATGGGGGAATGAATAAGGAAGAAGTTAGAAATCAGGAGGAAATTTTGGCATTCCTTCTTTACAAAAGGAAAATGATTTTCCTTTTCCAAAGTGACATTTTCCATTTTGAGGAAAATGATTTTTCACCCCTTTCCAAAACAAACAAAGGAAAATTAAAAAAGGGAGGAAAATCATTTTCCGGAAAAATGTTTTCCATCAAAACGCTGAGCCATAGTTGTCTTTCATTTTCCTTTGCAACAAATTAAAGCTCAACTGAATTAAGAAGAAATCCAAAAAAAAAAGATACTTGCTTAGGCTCTGTTTATTTTGATGAAAAACATTTTCCTCTCTCTTTGAGTTTTTCGTTGTTTGTTTTGAAAAGGGGTGGAAAATTATTTTTCTCAAAGTGGAAAATGTCACTTTAGAAAAGGAAAACCATTTTCCTTTTGTAGAGGAGGAATGTCCTCACTTCTTACTTCTCCCTTATTCATTCCCCATCCTTCCTTCATTTCTATTTCATTTTTCATTTGACGATCGAAGCCATCGCACACTACTAAGAATGATCCTTAAATTTGAAGTCCAATGTACAAAGGAAATTGGCAACAAAGTGCATGATAAGTTGGCTTACAAGGGCATGTGGAAAAGGTCTAAATTGCAAATACAAGGGTCATGACACATCAGCAAATTAAAATAGTGTGAATATTTTCTGGCAATGAACCATGGCAAATCCTCACAAAGAATAAGATTGTTGTCATTTGTGCTTTACGATAAAAAAAAAAGAAGTAAAGCAACCAAGTGGGATTATATCCTAATTTAATATGTCATACATGGGCCATGGTACAAGGCTACTACCATTGATATCATGCGATAAATAAGGAAAAGCAAGCTCATGCACCTTGTGAAMTAAGCCTACAACCTACAAGGCTACAATCAAGCTATGGCCTACCATTATTRTATTTATTACTATATTTAACAAGTCAYTRAGCATGATATTTCATGGATTGAAAGCTTGTGGCTCCTATTTTCGTGGAGTATGAAGGAAACCAAAGAGGTACACATCCTCCTTTTTGCATTGATATCAACGATTTCAACATTAATTTGGTGAAGGTAGCCTAAACAAATCAAACAAAGAAGAAGCTATGCACTATGGTTCTGCTCTTCGACACAATTTTATGCGAAGATTTTTGCTTCAAGAGATTGTGTGCACTCACCCTACACCATTTACAAACAAATTCCATTGCAAGATCCTTGTTACGAAGAGTATTCTTGCGAAGAGAAAATGGTGCAAATGTACAAGTGTAGCCTTGTCGATGACCCTCCTTGCAAAATGAACAAAGGAAGGTTCGAACTGACACACCGGTGCTTATAATCATCTTGCCTCGCATTTCCCTCCTTCGCAAAGAGCCTCATCGCAGATCAAGCAAATGATGGTGCGAACTCGCACTTCAGAGCTTACAATCAAAATCCTTCGCATGCTTCATCTTCACGAGACACAAATGCATGCTATAACAAATTTCAACGTGAGACTCTTGTTACGAAGAGTAGCCATGCGAAGAGAAAATAGTGCAAATGTTCAAGTGTAGCTTCGTCGATGCTTTATTACAAGTTGATGAAGGGAGCTGCGAACTTACACTTTAGAGCTTACAACCAATAGCCTTCGCATGATTCATCTTCGCGAGACGTAAATGTGATAAGAAATTACCATCGCAAGATCCTTGATACCAACAGTATTGTAGCGAAAAGAAATGTGTGCAAATGCACAAGTGTGAGTTCGCATGAACCATGAGGCTTAACTAGGCCAATCCGCTACGCGAAGCTACTCCCATCACCAATGAAACAAAGGGAGGCACGAACGTACACTCAAGTGCTTACAATCACTTTGCATCGCAGCCTTTTTCTTCGCAAAGAGTGAAGGTAAATAAAAGGAAAAGAAGGGTATCGTAGCTAGCTTCGCACATCACCAATGAAACAAAGGGAGGCACGAACGTACACTCAAGTGCTTACAATCACTTTGCATCGCACCCTTTTCCTTCGCAAAGAGCGAAGGTAAATAAAAGGAAAAGAAAGGMATCGTAGCTAGCTTCGCATCGCATCGCGCCATCCCCGTAACCACCTGTCCACCTCTAATGCATCGCGAAATGCGAAGGCGATTTCTCCGTTCGAGGCTCGAAGCCGCTTCCTTCGCAATATCACCGCCATCGTCATTGCATCGCAACCATCTTTAGTTCATCACAGCCACCTTCAGGTGAGGTGGAGGTGAGGCTTGCGAAGGGGTTGGCTTCACCGCAACTGATGCGTCGAAGGTCGAAGCAAAGGAGGAATACCTCTAATGCTCATGCGAAGGAAAATGTTGAAGTTTTATACATATATTTATGTATATACTTATCAAAATAAAAATAAGAAGAAGAAGTCATGGAGATGGCGAACACAGAGCAATGGGTCGAAGCAATAAGCCAAGAAGAAGTGTCGAAGGATGTTAGCTAGAAATATGGAAAGTCAACTACTGGATATTGGATATGTTCATAATGGTCGAAGCAAGGATGTTTGCTAGCAATGTCAGGAATCCTATATATTTCTAAAGTAAATGGAAAGCTAGAAATAGATTTTGGAAAGTCAACTACTGCCTTTTCAAATGTCAGAATGATATTGCCATGCAAATATGCATGAGGAAGTATGCACTCATGCGAAATTGCCATGCAAATGATGCAATTATGTAATATACAAAAGGTGAACAACAAAAGCAAGTTGGCCCACCACTACTTCATGCATTCCTATGTGTTAAAGATAACATACATTATGATTTATGATGTTTGGCTACCAAGCACTTCCTGTCAAATAAATATCGGAAGATGTATTTCGTGGCATGCCAAGTCAACTGTTGCATACCAAAATGCCAGGTGCGCTTGCTTTGTTTGGATATGCATCCATGCATATGTGATATGGCATGGTATGAAATTATGGATGTAAAAAAGGTGGATGGCCCACAACTATTGAAGGCATGCATGTTTGAATTCCGATATTCCATAAATCAAGTGGAAAATTATTAATTAAGCATGGCATAGCACTTATACATGGTTTTGGCCAATATCAAGTTGGATTCTTGCTAAGGTGAAGGGTCTCGAAAGCAAGTCAAGGTCCATACGAGTAAAGACTAAGTAAGGCTCATTGGACTACGAAGTAGTTCAGTTCGAAAGCACCTTGGTCAAACACCCTCCAAGCCAAAATGGCTAGGGGGTCTTTGAGGGGCAAATGATGTGCCAAGTGGAATATATTGGCCATGTGTCTACTCACTATTAAGTCAAACGATCCTAGGTGAGAAGCGCCCCAATTATAGGTCAACCAAATCAGAAACAGATCGAGAATCAGATATTCGTACACCAAAGCGGTAGTAACGAATAATCAACGGTGTGGATGAGTGACAAGTGTCACGCATCTAGGCTCTCATGGGATAAGGCAAATGCCTATAAATACCCCATGAAAGCCCTCATTTTCACACACAACTTTCACATACTTGAGAGCATTTATTTTCATACTTAAGCAAGTATAGAACTTATCTCTCTAACTTCTCTCTTCATAGCATTACATTTATTACTTTCCTCCTTCGTTTACTTACTTAGGCATCGGAGGGGAGATAATCCAAAAAGGATTATTCTCCTTCTTGCAGGTGCTAAGGCGCATCGAGGAACAAGAAGCGCTAAGCCAACGCCAAGTTCCAACCCAAGATCAGCTCCCTTGAAGTAGCATTGACGGGAAGCCTCCCAAGGGCGTGGCTGAGGGCGTGCAACGTGCACGACGGCACAGGGCCTCTACAATACAGGGGCCCCGAAATGTGGTATATGTATTAGCAGTTGCAAATATTAAGCATAAAAATAGCTATAGACTAGTGGTTAGTTACTAGCAGTTGCAAATATTAAGCATAAAAATAGCTATAGACTAGTGGTTATTTACAAAAGCCCAACAAAGGGAGATGCAGGGTTCGAATCTTCTTGTCAACAAATATTATTTTTGGAGAAATCTGTGCAAGCAACACCATTAATTTCAACCCCTTTTTGATTTCTTTTTCTTCCCATATCAATTCATTCAGTCATCTTTTTATTTTAAACAAAGTTCAAGATTTAAGGGCCCCTCCACAAGAATTAGTACAGGGCCTCCGACCATCTAGCCACGGCCCTGAAGCCTCCACCCCTCTCTCAACCCTGAAGCAGAGGAAATCTTGTAGTTTGCCAAGCGAGTACGTGCTACAACAAACGCAATGTAAGTTTTATTTAAATGACCTACATCTTTCTCACCTAAATACTAATAAAGCAAAACACCATCTCATTGAAAAAATTTCAAAAGCAAAAATGACATAAATGTACGTAATTAAAAATTATATTAATTAAATATTAAATGAAATTTATCTATTATCGCATATTTATCTACGGAGTAAAAAAATATTAAATTAAATTAAAAAAAATACGTACATGGCTGAAAATTATATCATATCTTATTATAAATAAAAGACTAAATAAAAAATAGATAACAACTACGAGTATATCCTAAAAATTATAATCCGTACTCTGTATATCTAAAAATTATATCAACAATTAAAAATGATGTGGCACGTAAAACCACGTGTCGTGTTTTGCGTGGTCGAGAAAATCCGACTCAGCATTGATTCCCGTGACACGTGTCAGAAGCCGAGAGGTAGATGATCTGCAAATAATCAACCGGAAACCGGTAGAACACAGTAAATAGAAACCAGCTTAAGCAAGCCAAAACAGATAAACCGATGCAGGGATGGTGACAAGTGTCACACACCGAGCCCCCAAGGGGTAAGGCAAAAGCTATAAATACCCTTGAGAGGCATCATTTTAACACAACTTTTTATATCTTGAGAGAATTTCTTCATACTTAAGCAAGTACAACTTATCTCTCTAACTTCTCTCTAAATAGCTTAGCATTTATTACTCCTCCTCCCGTTACTTACTTAGGCATCGGAGGGGAGATAATCCAAAAGGATTATTCTCCTTCTTGCAGGTGCTAAGGCGTTCGAGGAACGTGAAGTGCCAAGCCACCCCGAGGTTTCAAGACAAGATCGCTCTCTTGAGGTAGCATAGAAGGAAGCCTCAGCTCCACCCATCTCTCAACCCTGAAGCAGAGGAAATCTTGTAGCGATCCAAGCGACAACTTGCTACAACAAAAATGTATTTATAAAAACAATAATAAGATTTAATCTAAATCCTATTTAATAAAAATATTTAATGTGCTTTTACTATTATATTTTAAATGTAGTTGTGCTGCTGCCCATGAAATTAATCTTGTTATTTCTAATACTCAAATCTTTATTATTACTCCTTGTACAACAATCTATCTATTACTATATTACTAATTAAAGCTGGCCGAAAATAGCTTAGGTGTCATCGCACAAAATTTTTCCAACTTTTTTCATTTATTTATTATATAAATAATAAAATATTAATATTAATAATTATTTATTATTATTGGATAAACTTTTAGAATTAGAAAAATTCAAATAATAAATTAAATAGATTTCACTAGAAGTATTTAGAATCAGTTAAAAAATATTTGGATAAAAGCTAGATATATTAATTAAAATAAATTTTATATCATAATCTTTACAGCTCTTGTGAATAAATTTAGTGAATATATACATATATTGTACGGGTCATGGATTATTATCTTATACAATATAAATTATCATAACAATATTAAATCTAGTATCCAAAAAATTTTGAAAGAAAGAGTACATACCATAAAGACCTTGAGATATTTTACCTACATTAATATATTTTTATTATTAGATGAGATATCCAATTAAGTTTCGAAAAAAAAGAAGATAACATTTATTATAATTGAAATCCATCTACTCCGTATTCAAATTAATATTTAAGTTAAGAAGTTGGGAATATAGATAAGATATATATTGGAAAAATATTTCACGATATGTTTTCGCAATATATCTTATCTATATTCCCAACATAACATAAGAAACTTTGTTTATTAAGATAGGAAAAATGGAAACGAATATTCCCACCTTTTGGTGGTATTCAATGAATAATCCGAYCTGAGCGTAATTACGGAATATACTAACCTTTAACCCCTATCTTCAACAATTATACTAAATGACCTAAAACCTGATTAGCAGGTCATTTTACCCCTTTTTTCATTTTTCCTTTTCTTTTTTTCTCTTTGAACAATTTTCTTCTTTTTTCTTTTTTCTCCTCCCCCGAAGGCCTTTTCCTTCGTGACGTCATTCTCCGACTCAATCTCCTCCGCGGCAAATCAATGGCTTCCCACTACTCCTGGTCCTCCAAACGGTACTTWTTTCTTTYTCATTATTTGTTTCAATTCGTCTCGATTTTATCAGAGACTGATTGTTTGTTTGTTTGATTGATTGACTRTTTCGCAGGAGTTACAAGAATGGATTCGTGTAGCATGATTTATCAGAGAATGATTTCATACACCCAGTTCACGGGGGAGAGTACGTTCTCAAAGGCTCCGAAATCGCACTCGACACTTTGGCGTGTTCCTCCTCAATTGTCAACTCTAAGTCGTCCGAAACGACGTCGTCTTCTTCAACCATGCACCACCGGAGATTCCATTTCTGAGATTCCGAGGAACCGCCACCATCAACACCGGAGGAACCAGTCGTGGGGGGCCGTTGACTTACACGAGTACAAGGTCTACAAATCCGAGTCTACCCAAGACTTCGCCGGAAAAGCCGCGGCCGACGCCTCAACTCAGACCGATGATAAACGACGTCGTAAGCACACCGTCATCATCGAAGAGGAAGACGACAAAGACAAGGAACACCACCACCATCATCAACAATAGCAGCAGCAGAGTACGGAGCTGAGTAAAGAGGAGATTTCCCTTATTATTATTATTATTATTATTATTATTATTATTATTATTATTATTATTATTATTATTATTATTATTATTATTATTATTTTATAAAACAACAAAACGTGGTAAGCGTTACAAGCAACAAAAAAGGACAAGTGATCTACAGGAAATTGGAGGGAAGTGGCAAGCGTTAAATTATTATTATTATTAKTAKTAKTAGTAGTAGTAGTAGTAGTAGTAGTAGTAGTAGTAGTAKTAGTATTAGTATAGTATTAGTATAGTATTAGTATGAGTATTATTAGTATAGTATTAACCTAGTATTATAGGTGAGGAGAGAGAAGTTGTAGGTAAAAGTTATATTTTAGTATAATTGTTGAAGATAGGAGTTAAAGGTTAGTATATTCTGTAATTACGCTCAGGTCGGATTATTCATTGAAAACCACCAAAAGGTGGGATTATTCGTTTCTATTTTTCCATTAAGATAAATATTTTATAAAGTACAAAAAGTCAAATCCGTTGTCTAATGCGAAAGATATATGCGAATTTTTTTTAAAAAAAAAAAGATATATGCGAAAGATATAGCGAAGTTATAAAGTTATATATACCCCCATATGGCTATATTTCTTTCTCTATATAAACAAACGTAACAAAGTAGTTATGAGATCACAAGTTGACAACAACAACAACAACAAAAATTGCTTCTATCTCAAAAACACGGATATGTCGAGCCCAGAATACTATGGATTTGCGATGAGGGATGACACGCCCGTGTCATTACAGATGGTACAAAGCGTCGGCTTAGGATTTTCCACCGGCATTGTTGGAGGATCCGTATACTACTTTGCGAAAGCTGTCCACGAAAGTCGCGGTCGCATTGGTACCGGCGTAGGTGATGCAAGTGCTAAAACCATTTTTTGTAATAATAATCTCATTGCATCAAAACATATTATTAAGACCGGCATCAATGCTGCGCGCGCTAATGCCCCACGCATAGGTGCAATGGGAGTGCTTTGGTGCTTGGCGGTTGACTATTCGAACCGCACAATAGACCGACTCGTAGTTGGGGACCGTATAGACCGTGGGATGAGAGGAGTTTGGGCTGATATGGGTACATCTGCTAGCTTTGGGGCCATTACAATGGCCCCTCGCGGCCTTCGTTCTGCCTCACGTGCTGGTTTCGCCATGGGTGCAATTTCTCTTGCAATGGACGCCATTACAGCTGTCGTTGATCGTTTCAAGTTTAAGGCTAATTTAATGGATCGTCATCGTTTTCCATACTCTTATCACCATTATCGGCAACCTCTACAACAACTTTAATAGATTATCTCACATTTGTTTTTGATTTTTTTTTTCATCATTTACCATGATTAACACACTTCCAATGAGGCTTTTACATCTACTATTGGGTTGTGGTTATGTTTTACTGTCTAGGCTTTTACATCTACTATTGGGTTGTGGTTATGTTTTATTGTCTAGGCTTTTACATCTACTATTGGGTTGTGGTTATGTTTTTTTTGTTGTCTATAATAATCGACTTCTTAGACTAATCTATACTTCTATACTTCTTAAAACACAACGGCCACTTCTTATACCCCGCCACATGGAACTCCCCTATCTGCTGACATGACATATATTGCTCCACTTCAGACTTCTTGTCAGAGTCGGAGCTGAAATCAGCTTAATCGTTTCCGAGTTCAACCTGCTGTCGTTCCTAGGGGGGTAGGGATGACCAGTTTGGGTCCGGATGAAGCAATGCAGGTGCAGTGTGGGGTTCTTGAAACATCAAAACAGTGAACTTTGAGGTGTGGGTTGCGCAAAGTGCAGAACCTGGTTATGCACTTAAGCAGGAAAGAAGGCTAATCATGAGACTATTACATTGACCAGAAGCAAACCTTACGAGTAGTGGATTCTTTTCAAACTGATACACACCAAAYGCGTAACATATACAAGCATCATAAACACTGTCTTGATTCTGTAGAAATTGATTACTTTGAACCACAATATAAACAGAGCAAATTAATCTACAGCTCAAAAACACAACCATGGATTTACACATTTCCAATCTCATAAACAAAACTTGCCACCAATTCTCCATTAAGCAGAAAAAAAGAAGAAGAGCATATTACACATTTACCTAATTCAACTTTGTGTTGTGTTGTACACGATAAGACAACTCTGCAATCCATGTTTTACATGACAAAACAAGCTAACACGCCTGTCCAGACCAAAAGTTGCTTCGCAAGCTGAGCCCAAAATCTTAGAGCTCTTGAGCTGAAGGAATATATCTTTTGTACGCAGCTTTTGATGCATTCAGTTTACCCATGCGCTGTCGAAGCAAACACATTACTTGCTGTTCCAACCTGTCGTAGCAGCAATTCAAAGAAAGAGCAAGTAGAGAGGAGTAACTATCACCAACTTATCAGGGAGTCGTGGATCAGAAGAACCGTCTTCTGAAATTGCGTGTTGTTCCTTGGTAGGTTTTGACCAGCAAGCCAACACCTATACCAATGCCAAGACATACACTAAGGCCTATTCCAACGCCAACCCTTACCCCTGCATTGAAAAATGTAAGCTCTCCATCTTCACCTTCATAATACTCAGTACCTGGATAATGATGGCTATATTCTTCGTTTTCCACCTGCAATACACAGGCGTATTAGAATCAACATTTGAACGATGATGCGAAAGCAATTCACAATCAACAGACAAATTGTTTGCAGACTCATTTTTAGGAAAATAAGACTGAACATAGACAAATTATATCGACAACCTTACACTATCCAGCCTAATAAACCAGTGAAAAGAAAAGGAATGAAAGCCAGGGTGATGAGAGCTCAACTTTCACAAACCATATTTGAAGCAGGTRTTTAAGCCACATTGCACCCGGGAGTAACCAGTGCAAGTGAATAAAACAGGTTGATGAATCAGAGAAGTCAAATGTCCAATTACTACAAGTATCTCTTATGGTTCTTGAGCTATAAGCAGTAAGCTCAACTCATTGGGCAATGTGCATGATCGTCAAAAGACAATGGAAGGACACAAATTGCCAAATTTCGCACGAGAATTCAAAAGAGTTGAGCATAAAGCTTCAAAATGTTTTCTTGTGGCTTTATTACGTACTCATATCAAGAAATTGGCAAATAAGCACAGAATTGACTTTGTGATGTAATGCTGTTTGCATAACAAATTGTTCTGCAACTGGTTCTTAAGATGGGTATCTAATTCAGTGATGACAGGTAAATCTAAAAATTGATACTTTTTTTGGATTAAAAAAAATATATAAACATTGATTCAGGGTGATGAGGTAAAGTACCAAATTCCAACTAATTGGAAAATCATATTCCATAAATCAAAAGGAGGTATTACTGGGAAAGCCTACATCATCTGCAACTATGTTTCTTTCCAGAAACAGAAATTGAAATATGCCCTATGTTGTGCCTCACACAGAAAAAATAAAAATAAAAAATATATAAAAACAATAACATATATCATTACATGTGCCAGAGGCCCATACCACACTGACACCTTAAGGATGAGGGACTTTTATTTTGTAGCTAGGGAGACAGTAAGCATGCTCCCACGAGTAAACGTTATCATGTAACCATCACATTAGTAATGTAATTTCAGCACAATCACTTCGCATAAACAATGTCCACGGACTTCAAAATCCATGGAAAAGCAGATATAGAACATGTTCAGCACTAATCAATAAATGCTAATATACTCTACAATACCTGCACAGGAAGTCGGGGTGGAGACCCTTTCTCGCTTTCAGCAGTCTCATCCTCAGGTATGGAGTTTAACATCGCCGATTTTCATCCTCAAGTATCTCTATGGTCTTGAGCTATATGCAGTAAGCTCAGATGGGAAATGTAAAGTCTGCTTGTTAGGCCATGATATGGAGTTCTTCCTACATAAGCACAAGTCTGCTTGATTTTTTTGGCTGAGCTTTATTTTTAAATTAAGTTTTTTTTAGAAAGGGTTGTTATTAACAATAAACAATGTGGAAATGATAAGTATTATTATATTAGCAATAATTATTAACACTGTGGAATATATATAGTTTAATTATATGGAACAATTGCACGTATTTCACTTATTTTACACTTAGGCAATCAATTATAGCTTGATTGAGCAATTTGCAAAACTATTTGCTTGATGCAGATTTCAGTTGCTTCTTTTGTCGATTTGTGTTGAGAAATATAAATGATGCATAAGCAAGTAATAATGCAGAGCTTGTATGTGAGTTTCATGGCAGCTCTCCCATTCATTCATTCTTTTAAAACAAATAACCAGCCAACCATTTATATATGGCGCACACAGGTACAACTCCCAGAAAGATTGTGGGCTTTTAATTACCTAACCAAAAAGTATGATGACACCTCACCTAGAATACCAACTTACAACAGTCAAAAACAGCTGGGCTCACAGGCCATACACATAAAAACATAAGCATATAAATTGAACTAACATAATTAACCAAAGTTTGCTAAAAGGTAAATAAGTGCAAAAAGATTAGGAGCAGGGGGTCTCATTCCAACACTCCCCCTCAAGTTGAGAGTGAAGGACGAGACTGAGCTCCCAACTTGTGCATAAGTAATTGATGCTGGAGACTGGAAGAATTTTGGTGAAAATATCAGCCAGTTGGTGAGAGGAAGGAATAGGTGGGAGCTATTTCCTTTTTGTGCTTGATCCCTGATAAAGTGATAATCTATCTCTATGTGCTTGGTCTTCTCGTGATGCACTGGATTAGCTGAGATGGCAAGTGCAGCTTGATTGTCACAAAAGATTGCGGTATGATAGAAGTGTCTTCATCCCAGATCCTTCAAGAGCTGCTTAATCCATAACACTTCACACACAGTGTAAGCAAGAGATCTTACTCAGCTTCTGCACTACTCCTTGCAAACAACAGATTGTCTCTTGGATTTCCATGAGATAGGGATTTGCCTAGAAGAAGACAAAACCAAGAAGTGGTGATTTGAGATAGATTAGTTTTCCAATGAGTTTCTGATATTCAGTGGGGTTCTCCAGTGGTTCTCCCAAATCTGCAGTTAACTTCAAATGAGAATCCAAAGGTAGATGCAGCTTCCTACATTTCTCCATTCCATAGTCCTTGAGCAGATCAAGAGTAACTTCTTTTGTCACAAAAACTACCTTGTGGTGATCTATCAACCTCAATTCCAAGAAAATATCTTAGAGCACCCATGTCCTTCATGTGAAACTTATTGGACAGGAAATTTTTCACAGTCTTGATCTCTTGAGCACTAGAACCAACTATTAACATCATCAACATACACTAAAAGACAGTGGTATGATTGACACTATTGTTGATGAATAGGAAAATATCACACCTTGACTGCAAGAAACCAAAATCTTGGAGAGCAGAGCTTAGCTTTTGGTACCATGCCTTGTGTCTACTTGAGTCCATAGAGAGACTTATGAAGCTTGCACACCTTGTCCGTTGTGTTGCTCTGTATCACATTGCTCCCCCTCAGCTTGTACCTAATTCTATGCCCCATTCCACCATATCCTGGAGGAAGTTTCATATACACTGTCTCCTGCAAATCACCATGCAAAAATGCGTTCAACATTCATTGATCAACATGCCAGTTTCAATTGATGCAATTGCCAACAATGACCTCACAGTAGCCATCTTTGCCATTGGAGCAAAAGTTTCATCATAGTCTATCCCATGTATTTGTCTGTTTCCCAGAACTACAAGTCTTGCTTTATGTCTCTCTAGGCTACCATCTGAGTTGTATTTGAGTTTATATAACCATTTACATCCTATTGCATGTTTTCCAGGGGCAAGTCTGTAATTTCCCATGTGATTTTCCTCCAAAGCATCTAATTCCTCATTCATTGCTTTAACCATTGTTTTTCTTTCACAGCTACTCTGAATTGGTTTGGTTCACTTTCTTCAATACACTTAGCAAGAAAACAAGAGAACTGATGTGTGACACTGGTGTCAATTATAGAATGCACCTTTTGAGGCTTGTCAGGCACACTGGCATTATAAGTCTTATACTCACTTAGCCAATTTGTGGCTTGTGCTCTCTAGTAGACTTCTCACAATTTGTGTTCAGCTACTTCATCCCTGATTCTCCCTGATTTACTTCTATTTCTTTCTCATCTTCTTGTTGTGTTATTTCATCATTTTGACTTTCTATTTCAGTCTGACTTTCAAATTCTGCTTGTGCAGTGTTTCAATGGGATTATCACTGGTATCTGCTCTTACAATCTCTCCTGGGTCTCTCATTGAATTCATGATGCATTTTTGGCTTATTTTCAGTGGGGTAATGCCTTCATAAAACTCAAATCCTTGCTGACAAAGACTTGATCTGTGTTTAAATTAAGAGTTTGTATCCCTTTTGATTTGAGCATTGCCAAGATAACACACAAGGTACTCCTTTCTCTCTAAATTTATCTCTTACTCTACGGATTTAAACACATGACTAAACATCCAAAGTTCTCAAAGCATGATAGTTGAGTAGTAGTGTGGTGCATACCCATATGGACTCTTTCCATTTAGAATTAGATGAGGCAACCTGTATGCACATGAACAGCTGCTTGAACACAACCCCCATATTCAGTTGTAGACCTGCTTGAAACCTCAAACACCTTGCCATTTCCAGTATATTCCTGTGCTTCCTCTCAGCTCTTCCATTTTGTTGAGGCCTGTCAACACATGTGTTTATGCACAATACCCAACTCTCAAAAATGGTCTGCACTTCACATCATCAAACTCAAGTGCATTGTCTGATCTAATTACTTTACTTCTTCCCATACTGTGTGTCAACCATGTTCAGGAATCTTTGATGGCTTGGTATGCATCAGATTTGAATTCAACAGCTGAACCCATATGATTCTTGAATAGTCATCAACTATTGTCATGAATACTTACTGTGATTTCTTGTCATTGTTTGTATGGACCCATATGTCCAATGTATCAGCTCAAATATCTCCTTTGCCCTGACATACTCTTCTTGTACTGACCTTAGTCATCTTAGCTCTGGGGCAGGTGATGCACACTTCATCAGTTGATTGATTTAGATGCTGCAGCTGTGGTATCTTCTTGATTTTGACATTGGGCATGCCCAAGTCTTTGATGCCATAGGAGTTCTTTGGACATGTTGTTTGGTTTTTCAACCTCTGAGGGTATGCTTGCCTATGCACTTAAGTGAGTATTGGAGTTTCAGTTTTTTGGCTGCAGACTTAGTTGCTTCTTCTGCAATTTCTTCAAGGCTTTTGTCAACCAAATAATAGAGCCCTTGCGCAGCTTTACCTACTCCTGTGACATCACCAGTGTTCCTATCCAAAATCGCACAATAAGTTGGATAGAATTCCACTTAATATCACCATCCTTCACCAGCCTTTGCACTGATAGTAGGTTATGCTTGAATTGTGGAACAAGTAAGACATCCTCAAGGTTGTCTGATTTCTCAATGTAACCCTTCCTTTGTTGTTAATACATGCAGTCTCCCAGTAGGCAGACTGATTTTGGCCATCTTTATCTCTTTCAAATTTCATACTGCCTCTGTTGCTCACCATGTGATTGTAGCACCTGAGTCAATAATCCAGTTACTATGGTTTCCTCAGCAGCATAGTGGCACTTATTAATAACCTGAGATAATTGCTTCCCAAACTTCATCATCTGAATCTCCTTAGTAGTTTCCCAGAGGCAGGGTAGCAGTTTTAGCAATTTTTCCAGTTGTTGTTGAGTGATCCAGCAGCATTAAGAGCTGAACTTGAGGTGCCTGAAGACCCTGCTTCTTTCTCCTTACATTGAGCTTGAACAGCTCCTGCATAAGTTTGCCTCCTCTGTTGCCTCTTCCTCCTCTATTTCCTCTAAAACTCCTTCCACCTCTTTGATAGCTACCTCCTCTTCCTCTGACATCACTTGTGCCTCCTTTGTCAAACCAAGGGGGATATCCCACTATAGTCCAACTTTTTCCTTCACATGACCAGTTTTCCCACAAGCATTGCTGTCGCAGGTGTTTGGGTTGTTTTACTCATCATGGCAGCCCCTCTTGATCTTCCTTACTGGCTTCAATATATCTCTCTGTGACTCTTCTTGTTGAAGAATACAGCAGGCTTCATCCACCCTGGGAAGTGGTGACCTCTCAGCAAGTTGCTTCTCTGAAGCTATAAGTCTCATCAAGTCCATTCAGTAACTGAAATAACTTTTGATCCTCATGCTTCCTTCCAGCATCCAAGAATTTACTTATCTCAACATTCATGGTTGAGATAGGAGGGTATCATCCAAGCTGTCCAATTCCTCCCACAATACACTCAACTTAGTGTAATATTCTGTGAATGACTTTCCATTCTGTTTTATCTCATAAATTGTTTGTTTAACTGATATCTCCTTGCACCACTAGGTGCTTGGTACCTTTGCTGAAGGATTCTCCATATCTCCTTTGCATTTGTGATGTACATAACAGACTTCTTGATGGGGCAAATACATTTTGCAACAACCAGCTTATAATCATGCTGTTGCAGGTCCCAAGCTTCCTGCTTAGTTGTGTCTGTCTTATCTCTAGTCACCACACCTGTGATGAACCCTAGCTTCCTTTTTGAAGCTAGTGCATCTCCAAATCTCGTTTCCAAGGCCTGTAATTACTAGCTCCAACCAGTTTTTCCACCACAATCGACTCCCATCAGAGGGATGCAAATACAAGGGCTAGTATGATCTATGGAATTAGTGGACATGGTTTTCACTTTTGGTATTAATATTTCAGCTTCAATCTCATATATATTTTTGTAGGTTGCTACTAAATCAAAAAATGACTCTATCTTTTATCCAAGGACTCAACCAACACATTAACTTCCACAACAACAACAATGGCAAACATAAAAAAATGGAGGATTTAACTACGGAAATAGATAGAGAGTGAGGTTAGCAAACCTGGCTCTGATACCATGTTGAGAAATATAAATGATGCATAAGCAAGTAATAATGCAGAAGCTTTGTATGTGAGTTCATGGCAGCTCTCCCTTTCATTCATTCTTTTAAAACAAATAACCAGCCAACCATTTATAATGGCGGCACCAGGTTACAATCCCTAGAAAAATGTGGGCTTTACCTAACCAAAAGTATGATGACACCTCACCTAGAATACCAACTTACAACAGTCCAAAAACAGCTGGGCTCACAGGCCATACACATAAAAACATAAGCATATAAACTGAACTAACATAATTATCCAAAGTTTGCTAAAAGGTAAATAAGTGCAGAAAAGATTAGGAGCAGGGGGTCTCATTCCAACAATTTGCTCCTCTAATTGCCTTATAAATGTGGTACATTTTTGGATTTTTGGGGTTGTTCATGCCTTCTCAAGGTTGTTGCTAGCTTCGGTGGTTGTGGTACAGTTCGCCATGTCTTCCTTTATATGTTCTTCTGGAGTGGCTTCTCAGGCTTAAAGGTCGAGCTCCTGCGACCCATGCCCCTTTCCTGCATCATGATTGTGGTACTTGCTTTGGCTTTCTGGGGTTGTTTATGTCTTCTCATGGTATCTTCTAACTCCTTTTGATTTCTTGAAGATGTAAACTTATAACATCAAATTATAAGCACATGTGTGCAACAAGTGATAAGTTAATGAACCTCAATGTCTTCGAATTGATATCATTCTTAGGTGCATTTCATATCAGTAACTAAATGTTATTCACCTAATACATTACCAAGCCCCTTCTCAAGAAAACATGTCTCTCAAAGATATCAATGACAATGTCAAGCAACTTTTTTAGTCACTTTATGCATAATGCATTACAATTGCATAATATATAATTGAGAACTATAAGAGCAAAAGAATGAACTCGCTCATAGTCGGTAACTCAGATTCACCAATTTGGCCTCAAACGAATGTGAAAAAATAATGGACTTCCCTATCAAGTTCCACTGTTCAATGAAAATTATTTGACCAAATTGTGGCAACAATCATTATATTTATACATATGGAAATCGAAAATTCTTATTGTTACATGTTTTTGGGTAATATGAGATGTAAATGTGATTGGAATTAGGATCCTTTCCATTTCTTTTCATCCTAAGATTTTGATATATCATTTAACAAATGTATTCCCTCCGTATCGCAATTATTGCAACACTCAATATTATTTGTGAGAGATAAAATATTCGAGTGTGGCAATAATTGCGATACGGAAGGAGTATTTGTTAATTGTAATTTTATGGTATTAGATTATTAAAAATTAATTTTAAAATTGAAAGTGTTGTATTTAATTATAATGACTTAATTATAGTTTCTAGCCTTTATTTATAAAATGATACTTGCCTTTTTATTTTTACGAGGAAAGATGATTTTATTCAATTAATGTTTCTCGGCATTTATATCAACATTAAAAAAAAAAACCTCAAAAGGGCTTAAAAAAACATAAACAAAAGCTATAATCATAACACCTAAACTTGTTTCTAATCGCGCTCAACTCCACAAAAGTGGATACAATCATGTAAACATTATACCATATCGATGTCAATGCATCTTTGAATAAAATCGTCACCACAAGTGTTGTAGATGGTATGGTAAAAGCAACTGCCCCATAAATCAAATCCTTTTGAGTTAGTAAAATGATACTTAACTTGATTCAACCCAAGTATTTAGGGCATTTTGTGTTCAAATGCACCTCCTTTACTAATGATGATACCTACAATTAAAGATTGTACAATTTAATATATTGTTTGTCTCATATTGTCACGTGGAATATGGCGCGCGTGCGTGCGCGCGCCGTGCCACTAATTAACATTAAACATAACAGAATATTTTTTAAAAAACAATTTGAACTAACCATTTTTTATGCACAAGAGACTAAACAACTCAGATTAAACTAAACAACATTGACAAATAAAAAAAAACCCAAGAAAAGCTAAAGCAACTAAAAAAACCCGTAAACAAGAACTCTGCGTGACAAGGACACACCAATGTTGTCCTCTCTAATTATTGTTGCAAGGTCTGAAGGAATGGAAGAGCGTCCCACAGTCGCATCTAGGGAGGAGACTCCAAGATTGGCAAGTCAATCTGCTGCGCGGTTCGCTTCTCTGTAACAATGAGAAATAGTAACCATCCACCCATCACGAGCAACCAGCTCCATGCATTGTCAGATGATTTGTTGAAGGTGACCATGGTTAGTAGCATCGGAGTTCATGATTTAAACACAAGCGAGGATATCCATGCGCACATCTACACATTTGAGATGGAAAGACCAAGCGGGTTGAAGCCCTTTTAATAAAGCCTTGAACTCAGCTTGGAAAGCAGTGCATATCCCAAAATGATCACGAATTTGAACTAACCATTAATTATTTGATTTAGTTATCATTAATATCGCCAATATATAAAATGTACTATTTCAATATTCACAATTTTTCTATTTGCTAAGACAAGATTTAAGTCATTGTTATTCAATAGGGTATATGGTTGCAATGCAAATTAATTTGTAGTAATCAACTTACAAGTTATTGTGCAAATTAATTTGTAGTAATTAACTTACAAGATATTTTAAATACTCCGTCGCATGTTGCAATTTATAAACAGACAGGTTAGTATTTTACCTTTTACCTTTTTTTAAATGACTTTTTTAGAAACTTAGAATCTTTAAAATTTTCATAATGTACAATAATTCTTGATGTATCCAACATTGTATCCGAACTCTTAAACTGAAAGTGTAATGCATTAGCCAAAAATTATGACTGTTTCATTGTAATTCGAGATTTTTCAGTAGAATAATTTTAATCATTTCTTTAGTTTTTGTTTTGCTCCATAAGTTAATTTCATTCATCAAATATAAAGGAATGAGTACCTTTAATCATTTTAAATATTAGTCAAAATTACCCAAGAAAATTTAGGATACATATTTATTATATTACTTAAACATATATTAATGATCCAATGCAGTCATTAGAGCCCCTATAACAATTACATTTTCACCTAGTACAACAAACAGATAGGATCCTTATATGATCACATTAATAAATATTGTTGATCAACCTCAGGTTGTTACTAAACGAGATATTAGGCAATCACCAGCTTTGAATAACCTTACAACATCAAGTATCCTCATGGAAGATTTGTTCACTTTATACTCATTTAAGCAAAACAAATCTACAAATTAAATTGATCAAGGGTTTGACCTTTGGATCCCGAAATCGACATGTTTAAGACCACTCACTTGTTTTTTTATTTACGGGAAGAATAAGGATTTCATGAAAAAGTCAAAAGACACTTACAATCAATGGAAGAGAAAACAAAAATTACAAATCACCTTAGAACTAGTTACATCGCGGATTCGATAGCAATACAATCTCTGAGTTCGCTCTGATTCGACATAATATAACGTCCACTAATGCATAGTTGTTTGGGTGAATATACTTCTGTGATTTTTTGAATTCTTTTCGAGATTGTGAAACCCTAAATCTTCATTCTTCAACAAACGAAAAAAATTACGAAACCCTGGATAATCCGATCTTCTATAAGGGAAGATAAGAAAACCACACTCCAAACTCTCATAAAAGGAGATAATCATAAACCCAAAATTGGAGATAAAACTCTCATAAAGAGATAGAAAAACTCAAAAATTGGGGATAAAACTCTCCTAAAGAAATAGAAAGGAGAATTATTCATGAACAAATAAGCAAAAACAAAGAAGTAGAAAGAAAAATTGGGGCTTACCACTGATAAATGTCTATTTTACCTCTATTTTATCTTCATATTATACTATTTTAGAGTATGTTTTATGACATTTATTATAATTATTCTATCCTTTTGGGCTAATATGAATATTTTGAATGATAAATTATTTTACGTGTGAAAAACGGTCTATTTAATTGTGTTTGATATTTTATTACTTATTAATTATATTTCCTATATTATATGATAATTTAAATGGGCCTAATTTATGTGTTATAGGTTGGAATTGATGATAATCAAAGAGGCTAGAAGGAAAAGAAAATCAAGATTCATAAGTTTAGAAGCTATGTTGGAGTGCAGAAGAAGAAACTAAAAAGAAGATAAATTAAAAAAAAAAAAGATAACAACAACTAAGCAACAACAAGCAGCAATGTATAGTAAACACGCAACAAAATCGGAAATCAAGTAAGGATAGTTATCTTAAGTACTCACCTCAGGAGATGGTGTATATATGTATATATATACTGCCATACAAAGACACACGGAGGAGGATAATATTAGGGAATTAGAAGCAGACAATCAACACACACACGTCAGAAGGAGACGCAAAGGACGAGCACGCACGAGTACGAATCGGACGCGATTCGTCTATTCGGGAGTTTTAATCTGTTCCTTCCTCAATTTATTTATTTAATTGTTAAACTTTGAATAATTATTATGTCAAATATTGATTTTTCATTGTTATACAATTGTATTACTTTGATCACTATGTCTTGCTAAATTTCATTGTTCTAGGTTAGGGATGTAGCTTTTTATTATTCTATCAATGTTTTGAATTATTTGTTTGGGTTTGATTTATATTATTGCAATTTGTTAATCTTRTTATTATTTCATATAATTAATCCGGCCAATTAATTATATGTCTAAGGTATTGAATTATTAGCGGAAGTGAAAGTTTAATATTAGTTTGTGGGATTATCAAGCGTCAAGTAGTATAATTTTGGGAATAGTTATACACTTGGGGTGGTCTTTTATTTGAATTCCTGTTCTTAATGAGTTTATGTCAATTATTATGATCACGGAAGTAGACGTAATATTGATATAGATATACGTATTCTACCTTGGGAGAGAAGATTATATACTTTAGGAAATTCGATCATTGCAATATAGTATTTCAACCCTACAATTAATTTATATTCAAGAAATAGAATAATAATTGGTGAAACCCGAAACCTAGAACTACTTCTCATACTTGATAGACTTTATTTTTAACGCTTTTAATTAGTTTAATTAATAATTTTCTCACTTGTTTTAATCGTCTAAATAATAATAGAGTTTTTTAAATTGGTACTTGATTAGACCTCCTTGTGGATACGATACCTTGCTCACCCTATATTTACAGTAATTGACCCGTACACTTGCGGTAGATTTAGACACGATCAAGTTTTTGGCGCCGTTGCCGGGGAGGCTATTAGTCAATATCATATAAAGATATTTATATATTAATTTAGACAAGTTTTATTTTACTTTATTAAGTCGTTATTTTTACTCGTATTAGTCAAGTTTTTGTCGTTGTTTTAGTCTACTGGAGCGCTAGACATTAGTTTCTATTTTCTCAGTACATTATCCTCTTAAGTCTTAGTCGATTCTTTTTCTCTCGTTTTTTTTTTTTTTGTCTTTATTTCTTTATTTAATTATTTATTTTTACTTTTTTATTATATTTTTATTTTTCTTGTTTGTTATTTCGTTAATATTATTATAGTTATTTCCCAAAGTTTTTAAGTTAGTTTATGCCACGTACTAATCACCGCTTTATATATTTTAATCCAGAAATTGAAAGAAAGCTGGCCTCTATAAGGAAAAAGAAGAAGGTAGAAGAACAAAACGCATTATTAGATTGGAATTTGGAGCTCTTATTTTCGGATACTGAAGAAATGGGAGAAGAGCAACCCACTCGTATCTTGCGTGACTACGCAATGCCCAATGCTGGGGCAACTTCGTCAAGTATCGTAAGACCTTCTGTTAATGCTAATAATTTTGAGCTTAAGCCTGCTTTAATTAATATTGTTCAACAAGATCAATTTAGCGGTTTTCCTAGTGAARATCCTAATGAACATTTAGCTAATTTTCTTGAAAAATGTGATACGATTAAAATAAATGGAGTAAATGATGAAGCTATTAAATTAAGGTTATTTCCATTTTCACTAAAAGATAAAGCTAAAAAATGGTTGAATTCTAATGCGGCTAATTCCTTTTAACTACTGGAATGCTTTATCTCAAGCCTTTCTTAATAAATATTTTCCACCTGGTAAAACTGCTAAATTACGAATGATATTACTAATTTTATTCAACTGATGGAGAATCATTATATGAGGCATGGAAAGATTTAAAGAATTACAACGTCAATGTCCACATCATGGTATACCTGATTGGCTATTAATTCAAACCTTTTATAATGGCTTAAATCATTCTATTAGAATCACTATTGATGCTGCTGCAGGTGGTGCTTTAATGGGTAAAACAACTGAAGAAGCTAATAAATTATTAGAAGAAATGGCCTTTAATAATTATGGTTGTTCTAGTGAAAGGTCAATACYTAAAAAGAATCCGGGAATGTATGATTTGGATGGTATAAACATGTTAAATGCTAAAGTTGACAACTTAGTTAAAATTTTCAGTAAAATGAATAATGTTAGCCAAGTTTCTAATGTTTATTAGACATGTAATTGGTGTGGGGGTGCACATTTAAATGGTGARTGCACTAATATTGAACAGGCTCAATTTGTTTCTAACTATAATCGTTCACAAAATGACCCATACTCTAATACTTATAATCCTGGATGGAGAAATCACCCTAATTTTTCATGGAGAGATCCAGGAAATCAAAATAGTAATAATAATTTTAGACCACAAAATCCACCTGGTTTCCTTCAAAGACAACAAGAGACTAAACCTACATGGGAATTGGCTATTGAAAAACTTGTTAATATCACTTCGGAAAGGTTCATTAAACTTGAAAATAAAGTCGATCAATTGGCTAATTCACAAAAAAATATGGAAGTTCAAATAGGACAAATAGCGAATGCAATTAATGCTAGAAATCAAGGATGTTTGCCTAGTAATACAGAGGTTAATCCTAAAGAACAATGCAAAGCTGTAACTTTAAGAAGTGGTAAGAAATTAGATGAGGTGATTGATCAACCTAAGTCTAATGAAGTAGTAAATGAAGATGTCGATAATAAAACAGAAAACGAAGTTAAAGAAAATGAATCTACACTTACTCCTCCTGTTAAGCCTTATGTACCTCCTGTTCCTTTTCCTCAAAGACTTCAGCAACATAATATTGATAATCAATTTGAGAAATTTCTTAAAATGTTTAAACAATTGCATATTAATATTCCTTTTGCCGATGCGTTAATGCAAATTCCCTCTTATTCTAAGTTTCTTAAAGAAATCATGTCTAAAAAGAGGAAATTAGAAGATTATGAGACTATWGCTTTGAGTGAGGAGKGTAGCGCTGTCATTCAGAAAAAGCTTCCTCCTAAACTAAAAGATCCAGGAAGTTTTTCTATTCCTTGCACTATTGGTGATGTTAATTTTTCTAAAGCTTTATGTGATTTAGGTGCAAGTGTTTCACTTATGCCATTGTCAGTTTGCAAGAAGTTAGGATTAAATGATTTAAAACCTACTACTGTGTCATTACAACTTGCAGATAGATCTATTAAATATCCTTTAGGAGTATTGGAAAATGTTTTAATGAAACTTGATAAATTCATTATTCCTGTTGATTTTATTGTTCTTGATATGGATGAGGATATTGATGTGCCTATYATATTAGGAAGACCATTTTTAGCTACTGCAGGTGCTATAATCGATGTTAAAAATGGAAAATTGACTTTTAAAATTGGTGAAGAAGAAGTTCAATATGATCTATCTCATTCTTCTAAATATCCTTCTCTTAATGATTTTGTGTTTAGAGTTGATATTATTGATGATTCAAATAAACAGTGTTTTCATGAAATTACTTTAAAAGATGCTTTTGAAGTATGGCTAACAAGTGCAGGTTCGAAGATGGATAATTCATCAAAGACATGTCCTATGTGGAAGGAAGACGATAATTATTTTGAGAAAACAGTAAAAGATGGCTATAACGGTTTCAAGCTTAATGGCAAGCAAAATAAAACTAACTTGCAGGTTGTTGAGATGATGGATAAAGGAGTGACATACTTCTTGGATGATCCTCCTTGAGCATTAATGTCTTAATAGTCAGGCTCATGACTCAAAACCAGCGCTACTTGGGAGGCAACCCAAGATTTCTTACCCTTAATTATTATAATCTTTTATTTATCTTATTATTATGTTAATTTTTTTATAATTTTCATTGCTCCTCCCTTTATAGGTACAAGTCTATAAGAATTTATTCGCCTAAGTGTTTTGTGTTGTTACGGTTAATCAATCAGGAGGCAGAGAAACTGTTATGCATGCTGGATTTGGCTTCTAGAGTATACCTTAGATCTCCTAACTTTGCAGTTTACAAGAATGTGTCAGGTTGTCTCTTTCTTTGCTTTCACTACTTTTATTCAGTTTTACGTACTTCCCCTTGAATTCAGTTTATTTTTGCAACATTACGGACAATGTTTGATCTAAGTGTGGGGGAGTGGCTATTATAAGTGCCAATTTTTTTTGCTTTTAGATGATATATACAGGTTGTTTTAAATTTTTGGATTAGTCTTATTTATGGGGAGGTGCTGTCGAAATTTGTCTAGAATTTTTATTTTTATTTTTCTTATTTTATAGGTAGTTTATTTTTCTTTTTTATTTTTGTTGAAAAGCAACAACTGGACGAGGTTCACACCTTGTTAGAGACGCCCGGCTATATGCTTAGAAGGTAGTGCATTCAATTCACTTGCCTTCTACCGTCCCACTTGGAATTTATTCCATGCGAAGTTTACTTGTCWAAGTTTACTTCTCTTGTTGCAATTCAACATTTTTTTTAGTAGTTAGTAGCTAGAGTCTTAGTGTAGTAACATTTTGAATTTCTATTCCTTTGTGTGAAACAAGTGATTTTTTTTCAAAAATAAAAAAATTGATTTATGTTTTTCATGAATTAATTTGCATTGGATCTGTAATTCAATATGGTAGTGTAAGATTCTTTTTATGGCATGGTTTGTGGTAAGATGGTTTCGTTTTCCCCAAATGCGAGGAGACCTTTCATGGTGACATTTTGAACCCAGTGAGAATTTGAGCCATCAACTGTTTAAGACCGACATCTTTTCGGTCTATATGATTTTATTCTATTCATGTGTGATTAATGTCCTCCTTGTTTACTTCTATCTTGAGTTTGAATTAATTCTCCTTGAGATTGCAACTTATACATGTTTTAAATATGATTGAGGCATTCTTTTCGTATTAGAACTTCCAGAGTTTATAGGTTACATCTATACATAATCACTTTGTTTTACCCCTTTTGAGCCTTATTGTCCATTATTTTCTTGTTTAACCATACATTACAAGCCTGCGRCCTCCAACATTATTTACCCGAGTTTAGCTAAATGGAGTCTTGTTCGAATTGCTAATGTATATGTTTTGGTGAATGAAGATGATCTCAAAAGATGAAAGGAATTCAATAAAAAAAACAATGCAGAAAAAAGAAAAAATAAAAATTGCAAGGGTGAAAGAAACAAGAATTGAAAGGAGCATGAGTAGAAGCACTACATACATATATATATATATATATATATATAATATATAATAAAAAATAATAAAAATAATAGAAGCATGAAGATAAAAAAAGGTGAAAATAAAATCAAATGGATAGAAGTGATGATGGAAATGGTGTTTATTATTAAAGAAGCTATGGAGTCCTTCCGTGACTCGACAATTGAAGAACATGTGTATCATTTATATACTCCATTTAGTTATGCTCTTATTAACACCACATTCCCAAATATATTTACCCTTAACCTTAGCCTCATTACAACCAATATATAAAGTCCTCATGATTTAAGATATGTATTATGTTTATAGCGTGGAGGGTGAGTGAAATTCAAGCTTAAAGATTGAGTAATCAAGTTGAGTTGAGTTTTGAGGTTACCATATTCTCTCATAATTTTTCATCAAATAATATTTTCTTTGAGAGTGTTGATTGCATATAAATTAATTGTGAGTGTTGCTATGAATTAAGTCAATTGGGAGAAAAGCGGTAAGATTGGTAGCTACATATCAAATATGTGTTATGATTGTCCATGCTTATTAATTTGTGAACCAATAAGTTTTGAAAAAAAATGATTTTTGTGATTTTTAAAGTGATCACTTGTTTGAACTATAAGGTTTGGAACTTCTTAATGTGGCTTTGTAGGTATGCCAACTGAAAACCTTCACGAGACCAAACTCGTCCACTAGGGTAGCCTAGGGTTTAAAGGGCTTGTTGCACATGCTAAGTGCAATCTGATTCCTACGACAGTGAGTTAGGTTTATTGCTTTCATAGGTTAGTTTTATTTTATTTGCTCGAGGACTAGCAAATCTTAAGTGTGGGGGAGTCACCAATGTTGTAGCAAATAAATGGGGTGACATGTCTTGGCTACAAATATTTCCCTAGCTTCTGGCGTTGAAGAGGGGTGGAGGCTTCCCTTCAATGCTACCTCTGGAGAGCTGACCTTCTATGCACGTTGAACGTCTCCTGGCTATTTCCGATCTCCTAACCACTGGGGGTTTTTGTCCTTACGCTCCTAGCACGCAAAACTTGCATAGCAACCTGCACAACAGGGAATAATCCTATTCGGATTATCTCCCCTCCGATGCTTAAGTAAGTATGGAGTTAGGGAAGTAAAAGTGTCAAGCTAGAGAGAGAAAGTAGTGAGAGATGCTCTCAAGTAGTTGAAAGTTATGCAATAAATGCTATAAGTAAGTTGTCTGTTTTTCTTGGTTTTTCGGGGTATTTATACGCAATCTCTCAAAAACCAAGGCATCCTTCGGATGGGTGACACTTTTCATCCATCCATGCTTCCGAGTGTTCCTTACTACCATTTCAGTGTAGAAACGTCGGTTCTTCGTCCCGTTTCGGCCCGGATTAATTTAATCTGTAGTGATTGCCATGCAGATCATTTCGTCCCGATATTTGAAGGACACGTGGGCAAGGATTTTCCGTGCCACATCATTTGCCCCTCAAAGACCCAATAAATCGTTGGATTTATAGGGTGTTTGATCTCGATTAATTTACATTTCGTAAACAAATCTTAAATCAAATAAAGTCTCTCAATATATATATATATATATATATATATATATATATATATATATATATGCCTTGGGAAGTGTGCTCTCGTGGAAGATGAACAGCTAGGCCAAAAATTCCAATCGCCAACTCCCAATTCGCATGGCAGCAGCAGCCCAAGAGGCAAATTCCCCTTCTCGCTCAATTCTCCTCTCCTTTTCAAATTTCGAAAACAAGGGGGGAAATTGCCAAGCTAACTGGTGGTATAAATAACCCCTAAAGGAGAGAGAGAAGGACTCTTTTAGTTCTTCTTTTTCGTTGAAATTTCACTTTCGCTTCGCATTTCTCTCCAATCTCTTCGCATATTTTCAAGCTTCCACGACACTTGGGTTCGCAGTTAGCAAGGCCCTTCTTCGCAGTTCGCAGTTTTCGTCGCAGTTCGCAGTTTTCGTCCCATCCTTGACACTCTGTCTATTCATATCAGGATGCCTCGCCTTAACACAACAGCTACTAGGAGACCCGAGGATCAGTTTTGGGAAGACGAGGAGCCAGAGCAGCCAAGTACTACTGGTCGCTTGCTTGTGCGAGGGGAGGACTCCAGTCCTGACTCTGCTGAGATAAGCGCGAGCATTGATGTCGCCTTACAGGAGAGCAGCGATGGGGAACCTCAATTAAAAACTGCCATAGACAAAGATGAGGATGAGGCAGAGTTCGATAGGGACCCCTTGGCATGGATTGCCAAAAATAAACCCCAAGAGGTGGAAGAATCCTCTGAAGACGAGGACAAGGACAAGGACAGTCCCTCGTCCACCATAGTGCGAAAGGCTTGAAGAGTCGCACTTCAACAGTTCTAGCATATCTACGCTTCTCACATCGGCTTCGTCGCACCTGAAGTCGAGGAGAGGTTCGTGATCCCTGCTGAGGGGACTGCGATCACCCAGACAACGGACAACACCTTCGAAGTTTACAAGGCGGTGGTGGACATGGGTCTTCGCTTCCCTCTGCACTCTTTCATAATAAACGTGCTGAAGGCCTATGGCATTGGCCTCGCACAACTGACACCGCAGTCTTGGTGTCACATACTTGGATACATGGCCACTTGTAACGTGAAGGGTTGGCCATGCAAGACTGACGTCTTCCTTCGCATGCATCAGATCTCCAAAAATAGCAGATGCCAAGCTGGTTGGTTTAAACTCCAGCAGAAGGGGAAGTACATGACTTCGCTGGACAAGCCTAATAAGGTGTATCATTGGAAGAATGACTTCTTCCTGGTGCACACAGATAACACTCCTCTCGCGAAGATCCTCTCTTCATGGACCTCGCACCAAAATACATTTAAGGAGAGTGAGTTGGGTGCGAGAACCCCCCTCGTTGTACAACAATTAGAGTACTTCGAGACTGTGGAGTACCGATATAGGACCTTAGCTCGCAAGACCACGGTCCCCAAAAACTGGCTCCCTACCCTCGAATGCTTTTGCAATAAGGATTTCCTGCGAGCCTTTGATTTCGCAGGTGGTCGTCGCATTGGGCGAGACCAAAGAGGTAGACTTTCAACTTCTGAATTATTATTCTTATCTGAATTTTTCTAACCAAGTGTCTCCTTTCACAGAAGCTTCCTTCGCAAAACTGCCCGGTCATTTAAACGGGACAATGTCAAGCGAAGACTTCCAAGCTGTCTCCGCCGCTTGGCGATTGAAGTCTCTCGCCGAAAAGAATGCCTTTCGTCGGGTAAGTTGTTATTCTCGTATTTTCTTGGTTGCTTTTCGCATGAAAGATTTTCTCAAGTGCGAAGATGATGAATTTTGTGTCTCGCATGAACACTTGCTCAAATTCGAAACACGTGATGATTTTTCATTTATTCCTGCGAGGTTGCTCACTTAGGATTTTTCTTTTCATTTGCAGAAGTTGGAGAAGCCTTCCGATATTCTAAAGGCTGGGAGGTCCACCACCACAAAGAAGGATCAGCCTTCGAAGTCTGCCTCCCAMAAGACTTCTCAATATCAAGTCCTGAAGAGGACACCTGCCTCGCGAGGCGAGGAGAAAGACAAGACCAAATCTTCCTTGCGAGGGGAGGAAAGAGGAAAAACAACGCCTTCCTCGCAGGGCGAGGGGAGAGAACAATCAAAACACTCTCGCGTAGCGGGGAGAAAAGTAAACCCAAACACTCCTCGCGAAGCGGGGAGAAGAGACAGGAACATAAATCTCCCTCGCAGTCTGCGGGGAAAACTAAGACATCCAAGGAAGCTGCGAGGCCTAGAGTCAGAATAAATGAACCAACAGAGGGCCAGAGGAGAAAGGTCACTGAGTTGGCTGGCAAGGGCAAAGGCATCGAAGTGTCAGTTGAAAAGCCAAGACGTCCAAGGCCTACACCTCCAACTCCTCCAATAGCTAAGGGGACTCGTCACATTCTGCTCAAGTGGGCGAGAAAAGGCCTCCCTCGCCTTCGCTTCCCGAGCCTGCTGCGAAGAAGCATCACACCACAGGTACATGTAGTTTACCTCGCAGTTCAATTCTGGGTCCAAATGCTCATCTCACTGAGGTTCGCATCTTTAACAAGTATGGGCTGGACCTTGCTTTGTTTAGACCGCGAAACCCTAGTGGGTCGCAATCTTCTGAGGTGACATATGAAAAGAGATCAAAGACCTCGCATGACTCTCCTCTCTCATGGCTTCGCCTTCCTGATCCTCGTCGTTGGTCTTACTCAGATACCGTTCCATATGTACCAGGTGATGTTGTTGATGGTGACTCCCCAACATGCGAGCAAGACTCCTAAAATATTCTTGAAATGGGTGAGATCACCAAGACTAATGAGAAGCCTCCTTCCCCAGTTCTAACCGCCGAAGAACTGGAAGAGCTTCGCAAGCGGGCAGAGATCCTCAAATTCTTTCCTCCAAAATTCAGTTATGTGGGGGGCCTCGACCAAATTAACTTCGAGGAGCTGTTGGATGACCCAAGTGTCGAGCCCCCACTAATCTCCACTCCTCTGGAGAGGCTAGAGCCACAAAGTCACCCGTCGCTGATGGTTGAATACAACTTCGTCCAAGGCTTGGACAAGTTTGTTGCGAAGAAACACCCTTCGCTGGTTACTGCCCTCTCTGCTGATGCCCTAGAGGACGACAAGTGGCTGGAGGTGGATGAGGTTGACCACTACTCTTCTCACAAGTTTTGGAGCTGAGAAGAAGAAGAAGATAGTGGGCGACATGGTCTGCTGTGCGACGAAGGAGTACAAGGAGAGCCTCGCAGGGTACGAGGTTGGTTCTTATGGACGAGCGATGAGTGGGCTCGCCGATGTAAGTTTCTTCACTTCATCTTAATTTTTTACAAGTATGAACCATCGCAGTTTTTTGTCTAACCTTTTGCTTCGCACTTTTCTTTAGGTGATGGTGCGACTGGATGTCATTGCCAAGGCCATGCGAAAGGCCAACCGCGAGGCTAAGCACAAAGAGTTACTGTACCAGGAGTCCCTGGAATACCACTCGCAGCAGACCTTGGCTATCAAGGTCGATGACGCAGAGGTGACCTACACTCTTGGCCACAGTCTGAATGCGATCTAGGCAGCCTATCACAAGTCATTAGAAGGCTACCACTCCCTCCTCACCAAACACAATGATTTGGCCAAGCATGTGGCCAAGTCTGTAGAACAAGAGGAGGAGCGAGTCAACAAGGTTGTCGCAGAGAGGACTGAACAGGAGGTTGCTGCGAAGCTGGCTGAAGCGATGCCTCAGGTTGAAGAGGAAGCAATGGCGAGGGATGAAGCCAAAGTGCGAGATGAATTCCTGAACCTTCGCTTCATTGTAGAGGAGCAAGACAAGAAACTTGCAGCTCTAAAGGAGAACCAGAAGGTCAAGTTCGCCGAGGCTAAAAACTCGGGCATCGAAGAAATGCGAGCTTTGATGGAGGAGGCCTGGCATCTATTTCCTGCGAAGAAGAGCTATCCATTTTGCTGCTTTTAGGAAAGGCTGGACTACGTCGAGGCTGTCAACATTATTCAAAAAATGCCTGACACGCTAGAAGCACCAAGGCCTCCCCTGCCAGAGAAGGACTTCATGTTTGACTTCACCGATGCTGAACATTCGACGGATTCAGCACCTTCATCTGGTTCCTCTTTAGACGACGACGATCAGCCTCGCCAAGATAGGAGTAGCAGTAGTGGCGAGGAGGAGGAGGCTAAAAATGACCAAGGCGATGTCGACGTTGCTAAGGATGGTGACTATGCTGATCAAGATGAGCACGTCGACATCGAGAACATGAATGATGCGGACGATGCTGACGTTCGCATCAGATGACTCCTCCTTGCTTCGCCTTTTATTCAGCCTAGCTTGGCGATACTTTGTTGTACTCTGTTGTACCCTTAGATAATTTGTACAAGTATTAGGCTTCGCACAGAATAAATATTTTTTCGATTATAAAGCTTTTTAATTCACTTTCCATCAATCCAATAGAAGCTTTCTTGCCATAAAAATTTCAAGTCTTCTATCTCGCACCCCGAACTACTTGGGTACACTTACCCCTGTAGTGCATGATTCCTTGGTTGGTCGCATGGACTACACTTCCAACAAAATGTGTGACACTCCAGGATGTGCGAACAAGTTCTTCTTTAGACGATGTGGGCTCTTTCTTGTGCGAAATATCCAAATTTATAGATTCTAAGAATTGATTAACTTGAGACCTAGCAGTGGTGTCAAGTCAATCAATCATACTGATTGTCCTTAAACTTGGAGATTGAGTCAAGGAAGTCGCAGATATAACCCCTCGCAGGTCACCACCTTCAATAGTTTGCTGATTTATGCGAAGTCAGTTTCGATCGTTTTTACAAAACGGTAAGCTCGCACGTCAGGCTTGCCCTGGTTGCAGACTTGTGCGAGTCATTTCGAATCGTTTTTACAAACGGTAGCTCGCACGTCGCAGCTTGCCCTGGTTGGCAGACTTGTGCGAGTCATTTTCGATCGTTTTTACAAAACGGTAAGCTCGCACGTCGCAGCTTATCTGCATAGGCAATTGCGAGAATAGGAACTAAGCCACAGGCATTGCTCAATCTTCTTACTTGTCGAGAGCCCATACTTGTGTTTCTTATCTCCATCTTTTGGGGCATTTGTCCTCGACATTTGGGGGCACTTGCCCTTGACATGATTGGGTGCGAGTCTATTTTGGTTGATTTTACAAAACGGTAAGCTCGCACCTCGCACATGTTGTGGGTCATTTGCCCTTGAAGTGACTGGGTGCGAGGCCATTTTTGTTGATTTTACAAAACGGTTAGCTCGCACCTCGCACATATTGAGGGTCGCTTGCCCTTGAATGATCAGACTTGATCTTAAGTGCGAACTAATTTCTGTAGTTTTTACAAAACGGTAAGCTCGCACGTCGCATTTTTCAGAGCTTTTTACTCGTCGCGTTATAATCTAGGGAAGTTGTTCCCTTCGAGTTTTGGGATATTTGCCCTACTGGCAATTTTGCCAAGCCTAGAAACTTCTAAGCGCATGACTTAGGGAATTTTAGGTTAATTTTAACAGAGATTTGTCTGGTAAGGCTCATTTTGAGAATCCATTTGGCGCGGTGTAAGTTATTCGCTTTGAATTTTTACTTATTGCCCAAGGAGGGGAGTTGCCCCTGTTAAGATAGCAGAAATTTGAAGTTCAAAGTATTGAACGCTTTCATTCAATCTAGATACTTCAAAATTTTACAAGTTTTGAGCGCCTTCAGGTCGACTCAAACTTGATAGTGCGAGTGCACGCTTGGCAACTCGACTTAGGGTGATCGCCTTCAGGTCGACTCAAATATGTTTGCTTTAAACATAAAATTTCCTTAAGTTGTCGGTATTCCAAGGATGAGTGAGCCGTTTCCCCTGACCGTCTTCTAACTTGAAAGTTCCATCCCTTAGCACTTCACAAATTTTGTATGGGCCTTCCCAATTTGGGGTCAACTTTCCATCTTCCTTTGCCCTTCCCGTGGATTCCATTTTCCTCAACACAAGGTCTCCTAACTAGAGTGGCCTATGGTTGACACGCTTGTTGTATTCCCGGGACATTCTTTGCTTATAGATTTGCTGACGAAGGAGAGCGTTGCCCCGGATCTCCGGAATGAGGTCAAGATTACACTTCATAGCTTCCCAATTTTCTTCCTCGGTGTACATCATGACTCGTAGTGTTGCGTCGTAACTTGATTCCGCTTGCTTTAGTTCTTCGGCAGCAACAAGTCGGGCTTCCTCCACTTGATCAGCACGTTGGAGACCATCAATACTTGTTTTCAAAGCAATATAAGTCTTCACAGCCCAGCAATACTTGTCCACCCTGCTTTTCAAAGCAGTTGGGTCACCTTGCAATGAAATAATGGCCTTATACATTTCTGAAGCTTCTTTATGTTTTTCAGGAACCTTTTCAAAAGAAGTACCCTTAAGCTCTTTGAGGTACTCTGACCCAAGAGTTTCTATGGCTTTTGTGAAGACTTTTTGCGAAGATGGGGTGATGCGAATAGCAAACATGGGGACTATAGGGACTGCAACGCCAGGAGTGGGTGATACTTGAAACCCTTTAGCCTCAAGTTGAGTGGTCAGTTTCTTTGCATTAACTTCAAAGGAGGAAGGACCATCGACAAATGCATGACTTTGGGAAGGGGAAGCAGAATCATCCGTTTGAACCAAATTTCTCTCTATGTGTATCTCTTTTCCCTTTCCAGTGGCTTTACCCATTTGAATAGCTGAAGGATGAGTTTCTTCATTAAGCGYTTGTCCGTCATCATTAAGTGGTGATTCCAAATCCAAGTCAAGGTCGCCAACCTAAGAAAGAAATGAGASAGTGAATGACAAAGTAATCCGTTAAAGGAAATAAGAAAAAGGAAGAACGAAAGGTCCAACCTGTGTCAAATCAGTAGGAATGTTGGATGGAATAGGTACATCGTCTAGGGCATTCTCATAATCAGACTTATCATCTCCTAAGTCAATGACTCCACGCCCCGTACTTCTCCTCCTTTGATGTTTGAAGTCGACATCAGACTCTGACTCTGCATCACTGACGTCCTTACTCCCATTCTTTTTTGCGTTTCCATCCTTAACAATGGAATCTCTCATAGTGATGCTTTCACCAGTACCTTCATGCTGAGAAGTTCCCTTATAAACTTTGTTGTTGTTATGCGCATCATGATGTAGTTTTCGCTTCTTAGATTTTGAAGAGTCAGATTCAATGGTCATGCAAAGCCTTCCGATGTGGTGTCTAAGATCTGATATAGTAACCGAATCCCACCAAGTGTTAAATTCTAGTGTTTTTAGTCGATTTGCATCTAAGGAAAGACAAGGAGCACACACTCGGGACTTGCTACCTTTAAACAATAGTAGTCTCCAATGTTTCAAGGCAAAGTTATAAGACATCGTCCTCTCATCCACGCCACGGACAAGTGCGCTTGGGACATCTTGACAAAAGCCGAATCGCCTACTAAACCGATAAGGTAAGTAAGGTTCAATGCGAAAAGAGTCCCCATGACGAATGCAAAGATARCCAGAGCGAAGCGAGATGAGATAGCTGAATTCCTTACTGTCTAAGTTTCCATCAACAAAAAGCATGGTATTCTTATTTTTGTTCATGATGGTACACCCAATCTTAGCTTCGGAGCCTTCATGTATAAGACATCGCGCTTTCATCTCCTGGAAAAGTTTCGACCCTTGGGCGCCAGAGAAACAAACCATCATAGGACCCGGAGGAGAAGGATCAATAGCATGGTTGGTACCAAAGTTGTGCGCGAGCCATCCATACAAGCAATGAACTGGGAAATAAGCACCGGAGTAAGAGGGATTTAAAGACTTAGAAATGACGCCGAGTCCTTGATAAATGCTAGCCAACACTGGGACAACAAGGCTAAGTGTCTCACCACGCGCCATCAAAACAGCAGCTTCAATTCAAAGGTACCTGGCCTGATCAATCTATCTTCATTCTCTGGAAGTACAAAAACACACAACCAACAAGATAGGAATGTGGCAATGTAGGTTGTCTCTTTCCAGCCATCTTTGTCCACCCCAACAAAGTTAAACACTGCCAATTCACTGGTCGTCCAACCCGATGGTTTGTCTCTCAAAGTGCCATCAGGGTTGTGCGTGGATTTATGAGGAACGTCCGTATACCTCTTTCGCTTTATTGGAGCACTGTATGTGATATTCTGCTTGCACCAAAACTCAATCCATTGTCTCGCCATGACGCCTTTCTTTGACTCTGGGTCTCTGGCAGTTGGACAATATGTCGGTAAACACTAAGTAAGAATTCATAAGCTTTGGAAATATGTCGCTCACCCTTGTCATTTTTGGCTCGCAAAGTATTGATATCAGGGATGGCCTCATCATAGAATTGACTTGATATAGGCAAACCACCAAGTCTGAAAAGGTCCCATAAAGAGATAGAAAGTTCCCCGGACATGGTATGAAGCGAATTGGTGGTCGGGCACCAACTCTCACAAAATGCACGCAGAATGTTGGTATCTCTGTCATAAGAATAAAGTGAGGCATATACTCCATCATAAATTGAACTGTGTGCAAGAATGTCTCCAAACCTAGACAAAACGTCTTCAGTCCACTCTCAATAACCTGGGACAAAAGTAGATTCTCCAACAAATTTCACGGCGTTAGTCTTCCACCTTGGCGAGCTTGACACAATTGAACGCCCTAAGAGTGGAGGCTTGTCATTTGTGGCCGGTCTATCAGGCATGGTGTTTCGAAGAACAAAGGACTTCACCCCGTCCATGTTACTTGGTTCAACTTCAATTCACATGTTGCTCAAAAATTTTGCAAGCTAGGTGACTCTATTTGAGTCAAAGGGCGGAGCAAAGACGGGCGAATCGTTAAGCATGTACCAGATTTGGGACGATCGTCCTCGCGGTCAACCAATGCAAGAAATTTACGTTTGTTGTCAGCAAATTCCTTTAAGTGCGCCATTTTCATAAACCTAAAAAAAATATAATAAAAAAAAATCAAAGCATGCGTGAAACAGTTGTAATATAATTACAATAATATGAAAAAAAGGGCGTTAGTAGGCGACGTTGTCAACTTGGGGGAAGACGGTAGTCAGCAATGACTTCGTTGTTGACATCCTTCTACCTTACCGGTCGCGTAAAGGTATTAGGTTCAACACGTCCAGCATGATGACCTAACACCTCTGATGAGTTCATCACGTCCAGCATGCTGACCCATCACAACGACTGTCAAAGGTGACTTCGTTGTTGACATCCTTCTACCTTATGGGTCGCCTAGAGGTATTAGGTTCAGCACGTCCAACATGATGACCTAACACCTCCGATGGGTTCATCACATCCAGCATGCTGACCCATCACAACGACCGTCAAAGGTGACTTCAGTGTTAACGTTGTCATACCTTACGGGCCGCCTAAAGGTGTTTGGTTCAGCACGTCTAGCATGATGACCTAACACCTCCGATGGGTTCATCACAACAAGCATGTTGACCCATCGCGACGGCCATCAAAGATGACTTCGTTGACGATAAGCCTGTGACAAGTAAATTCAAAACAAGCACAGGGAAGGGAAGAAAGGTTGTGTAAAAAAAATATACAACAAAAGGCTTAACAAGGAAGATGAATGATTTACCTCAATCAAGAAGTGGGTAAACACTAGTAGAAAAAACATCATATAATGCGGGTCATTTGTTGCGGTTGTATAAAAACCGCAACATATAACTGTTATATGTTGCGGTTTTTATAACAACCGCAACATATAGTGCATCCTAAATCATAAAAATGGAGAATAACACTATATGCTGCGGTTGTTTGGCCCAACCGCAACATATAGTGTTATACAATAAAAATCAAATTCGGTCCAAAAACCACGTAAATACTCGGCCCAATAGCAACAATACTCGGCCCTTTTAACTAACAAAACCCTAACTTTCCCTCATTCACTTCTTCGTTCACTTTCCCTAACTTCTCTCCTCTTTCGCTTCTCTCTTCAGTCTTCATCACCACCACCGCTGCCGCCTAGTTCGCGCCCCCCGGCACTGCTCCTCTCGCCGTCCAAGTCACGCCGCCAAGATATGGTATTTTTTTTATTTCTGATTATGTGATTGTTATTGTTATTGTTTTCTGAATTTTTGATTGTTATTGTTATTGTTAACAATTGAGGTGTATTCATACTTGATTTCTTTTTCTTTTCTTTTTTTAGTGCAAAAATATCTAGATCTACCATTTTTGTTTAAATTTTTAGGCGTTTTTATTTCAATTTTTTGTGATTTCGATTTTTTTTCCTGATTCTTTTTCCAGATCTCTTTTTTTTTTGGATTTTGCTTGAAGTTAGTTTTTTGATGCATTTCGTTTATGTCTCCTTGAAGTTCATCTAGTTTTTGTTTGAATTCATTTCGATTTTTTTTGATTTTCCAGATCTCACTGAAATCGTTTTTTGTGATTTCGATTTCTGTTTCCTGGTTTTCTGATTCATTTCGTTTGTCTTTTTTTTTTTTGAGTTTAGTCATTTCGTGATTGTATTACAATGTTTGAAATTTGAAGGAATTATGGGGTGCTAAGAGCAAGGGATTACGTTGTACGAGTCATAGTTAGATTATTTTTAGGCGGTTTTATTTCAAATTTTGAAGGAATTTTTTTCGTTTTTTTTTATTTTCGATTATTTTTTGTACCATCGTAGTTAGATTGGMGTTGCTGGTTTTAATAGTCTTCTCTTATCATCTCAGTTTTCCTTTGGCGTACTCTGTTAGGAGGTGCAAGCTGTAATGAACAATGTTGATGTTTATGATTGTACGAGTCAGTGTTATCATTTGTAAAAGTAAATATTCGATCTAAAAATTATGGCTCTTCATTAATAAATTCCAACAGTCATGCATTTTATCTTCTAGGATGAGTGCAGATCCATGTCTCAACTACTCATTTAGCAAGTCCATAATAATCATGACTCTCCAACATAGGGAAATGAAGGGGTTGCATAGTCACAAAAGTTGTCCTATAAAATTTTCTGACTTATAGCTGTAAAACGTTACATTGGGGGTTGCAGGAGCTTCTTTGTTGAATTTTAGATTGTCCTATAAAAATGTTTGAATGCATTAGTCTGTGGGGAGGTGTCCTACATATATTAAGTTTCTTGGTCTTTCCCTGACCCTTATGTTATTAGGATAATGTTGTCCAGAGTTGGTTGTATTCAGAATCATGGTGGGGTGATAGTTATGGATTCCCCTTCAAATTTACTTGATGCCTTAAGTAGTAATGGTTTTTTTCACTTTCTCTTTCCTTATTTTTAGTTGTCACAACTTATGTTCTGTAATCCTTTCTTCCTCTCGCTATGTAGTTCAAAGCATGAGCATCTGGCCAGCTGGTGTTTGCTGCACTCCATCTATAAGCTATCATATTACTTTGTCAGTCGGAGCTGGTTGGTTTTTTTCTGTCTCTAAATAGTATACATAGTTTTGGCTTTTTGCACAGTACTTAAAAAGGCTGATATGAGTGAATTAAAGAATAATTAAGGGCGGTAATAACCATATGTTGTTACATGGTAAACATAAAATGTGCCAATTTTGCACTCTTTGCATGTTGTCCTGTAGTTAGACAATGTTGTTGTGGCTCATATGTGTTGTTTTCTGTGTGATCTATCCATCTAAGCATATTTGGCATCTTGTTTCTTGTAGATGTTGCTACAATGCTAAAAAAGTTGGCTTTTCTCACAACTCGTGGACGTTGACTTGCGGGATTGTTACAGGTTAGGACGTTTATGGTTTGTATTGACTTAAGAATCTTAACCAGGATTGTAGATGTTAATTTTCAGTGTTTTTTTTTGTATGTTCTTACTAACAGATGGTTTTGCATCTTATGATTTGTTAATAGGGGCGTCTTATCTTTGGAATGACAAGTTGTCCGATCTGTTAGGCAAGACACGATTGATGTGAATTTTACAATGTGGCCATATGACCCTGTATTTTGTGAGCATGTAAACACAAGAAGCGTTGACTCTTCTTTTCATTTTGGGGTGCTTTTGTGTGGCAGATATATGAGGAAGCAAGTGTTCATCTCTCACCATATCCTACTGCAAACTCTAAGGTCCAGAACAGCTTCGCAATATATTATTTGTAAGTTATACCCTATACATATGATTCTTTATGTTTCGTATTTGGATTTTTTTCTGTTATCTCTCTGTATTTAAGTTCTATTTGTGTATTTATCTAATGACAGCATTHTGTGCTGTTCAAATGTGTGATTCCATGGTTGCATAGTACTCATTCAACCGCATTTAGTATAAATTTGAGCTAGTGGATATTMGTAGCTTGGTGGAATACAAATATTTGATATTATTCCTGCAAATAGTAGTTCTGATACTCTATGTACATTATTTTTTTATTCTATTATTTTGTTTAATAGCATACTGCATACATTATATGTAATCTGTTTTGTATGAAAACCTACTAACCTAGTCGCCAGGGCCGTTGGGTGTGTTTGTGTCTTTGGATGTAGAAAAATTGTCTAGATGTTGCTCAGATGTTTTGTGTGTGTGTGTATGTGTCTTTGGATGTAGAAAAACTGTCTCAGAGCCGGGAAACACAAGAAAGAAATGAGCGATGATTTTGTATTAGCAGAGCATTTGATCTTGGCATTCCAGTCAGATTCGAGGTTGGGAAAGYAATTATTTCAAGATTTCAACCTCAGTAAGAAGGATTTGAAGRATGCCATTCATGCTGTTCGTGGTAGTCAAAGTGTAACAGATCAAAGTCTGCTGTATTTTTAGCTTTCACGTAATTAGTGGTTTAAATTCTTATGTAATACTTCGTATTTAATTGTAATATATCGTAATTATTTACCTAATCAATATATATAAGTTTGTTTGTTTTTTTAACATTTTCTCAATCAAATAATGATATAATAGACGATAGCATGTATATATGTATAAAATTTGCAATATATAGATAATCTCGTATATATATATATATACTTGCAGTATGTATATATATATGGGACTGTCTATATATTGGATATTTTTTTAAAAAAAATATATAGACTATTTGCTGCGGTGTTGGCTAATAACCGCAGCAAATAGTATTTATTTGCTGCGGTTATTAGCCATAACCGCAACAAATAGTACCCGCAGCAAATAGTAATTTGTTGCAGGCTCATTTGCTGCGGTTCAAAACCGCAGCAAATGAGCGCTAAATTACCGCAGCAAATAACCTTTTTCTACTAGTGAAACTTGACTCAATACTACAAATGTCCACTTATATTGAGTAAATTGGCAAAAAATAACTGCCAAGACAAAGTAGAATTGATCAAAATACGCATAACATGTCAAACACAAGCATTGGCACATACAAAAATGAGTGATTATCATTGTTCTATTACAAGTGTGATAAGTGAAACATACAAAAAAAGGGGACGATAAGTTATTATCAATAAAAAAAGGGGGCAATCAGATTAGGGGTGAGCGTGATGCGGTTTGGAGCCTAAACCGCACCAAATCGCAATTTTGCGGTTTGGGATTTTCTCACACCAAACTGCACCGCAAAAATTTCCAGGCCGCAACAAACCGCACCGCAATTTGCGGTGCGGTTTGCGGTTTAACTTCTTTTCTTAATAAAAAAAACTCTAAAATAATTTTTTTTTAATCTATTACAAGTCTTTGTCTAATACATTAAAATACACTACTAAAACAATGTCTTACTACAAAATATAAAAGTTAATTTAACGAAGTTCATAATAATATATAAAAAAATAGGAATGTCGTTTTCCGCAAGACTGCAACGAACCATCTCTAACGAGAAATTAGGATGTCATTCCCCGCTAGTCTCGTGCAATGTCAATAATGACAAAGAGAGCTAATCAAATCTCCGAGAACTCAAAACAACAAATATATACTTCTCTCTATGTTTATAAATTCTGGGAATTGGAATAATAAATTTAAAATTATTTTTAAAAATGCGGATTATGATTTAAGTTTTAAACTGTAAAATACTTAAATTGCGGTTTGCGGTTTGGTTTGGTTTAATAAAATCTATAAAACAAACCAAACCGCAAAATTGTGGTTTGGGGAAATCAAAACCCAAACCACACTTTTCAGACCGCAAATCAAACCAAACCATCAAATTACGGTCCGGTTTGCGGTTTGGTACGGTCCAGACCGCACTCTGCTTAGCCCTAATTCAGATATTGGTAGTATATATACTATTAAACTAGTTTGTGTACAAAAAGAAAACCGTTGATAAAGGTTTTCACTGTATGCACGAATTGTGATAGTAAGCCTTCGTAAATTGTGATTGTCAAAGAAGCAGAGTAAAAATAAAAGAAAAAAATCAATCAAAGGCATGATGTTGATCATCATACGATAACATCATGTCGTAAAGGGAATCATATGGTATTATGGTGGTGGATAAAAAAAATAAGTGAATTTGATGAACATCATCACGTGTATACCATACACACAAAAGGATTAAAAAAAAGGGCAAACAAAAATAAAAAGTGATAAAACAAAATCAATTTGATTGCAGTACCTAGTACAAAACAATAAGGCAACAAAAAGAACAAAGAAAAGAAACAAGAAACGAAAGGGTAAAAGAAACAGGAAGCCAAAATTGCTCATCAAAATAGATTAAAAAAAAACGAAGAAGACAAAGGCACGAAGCATTACCTGAAACAAAGTGCCAAAAAAGGGCGAGTACCTTTGTCCTTGGAAAAGTTTGACGAGCTGGAGCTGCTTCACCTTGAGGCAGTTACAATTTTACATCTTATATAGTTGCAATGCTCAAATCAATAAAAGAAAAGGATCGAAGGAGTATAATCTCCTTAAGTAAATTTTCAAGTTTGTAAGGATTGTATCGATCATTAAGGTCAACATTCTTTTTTATTCTATCCTATTATAGAGTAAAATATTGACCTATGAAGATATAGTCGCAAAAAAAAAATGAAATTCCAAGTCAAAGTTAAACGATAATTTGAGACCTTGTCACAGTTAAACACTTCAAATTGTGTACGTGACGCAGTCTCAAGGGGGCAATTTGTAGACACTAAAAATTTGTAAGTATCACAAATTAATATAAATTAATTATTCGGGTTAATGAAAAATAAAATTAACCCAATCCGATTAATTTTAGCCTTATCAAATGAAATTCGCACTAATTGGCCTAAAATAATCGGGCTCATTTTARACAAAAAAAGTCAAAGACTCTCATGTCACAATATGGGCCGAACCCACTAAACATGAGGCCCAATATATGAGGTTTCTCTCCTCTATAAATATGGGGGGTTAATCACAAAAGAGGGAGAATTCTTTTGACATAAAAAAAGCTCACAAATTCTCTACAACTTTCTCTCTACAAACAGTCAATAAACATCATAAAATTTTGCCGACTGATCAGAGAGACTCAAACACCTTCAACTAATTAAGACTTACATTTTGTAAGCCCTCACTCAAACACATTCAAGTGAGGCTTACATTTTGTCGCCCTAAATTCGAATACATTCAAACCACGTTTGAATCTAGGTTGACGTTTTGTCCATACTTAACTCAACTTGACACTTGCACGTGTCATGGAGTAGAATCAGAGGAATTAGTTTATTTTATATAAATTGTAACAGAGATTGTACCCATACATCAAATATCAATAAATTTCATTTGTTACACTGTTTTCTTGTCCTATTTATATTCGACTCGAAAATTTGTGTAAACAGTAGTATTGATAGTTTGTTTCAATATTTGGGGCAATTATAAGTAATACGGGGCGACGTTTAGTAATTGAGATATTGTACATTTAGCGTATACGTACAAGATTACAGTTGATTAAATAAGTGTTCTAGTAACAGCATTGGATGGCATATTTCGTTGCGTTGATTCATTTTTCCAGTTCTCCATGGTATATTGGTATTCTAGTTAAAATGCTGCAATCAAATGAGTCCTGTAAATATAGAGAACTCCACAGTATTTATTGACTTCTAGGAATGAGATTATGAGATATCAGGCAATTTCATCATTTCATGCATTCTATTGTAAGTGTTCATTTATCAAAGGTTTTTGAGCCTTGAGTATGAATCATAATAATCAGCTCAGCTTTGTAAACTTATAGTTAAACACTTCAACCGTTGTTTATGCGATATTTTGCAGCAGATTGCTCATAAACTCATGTGTTTAAAGATGAAATTTTGGTGCAAATTGAGCTTAAGATCATTGTGTAGGTTTAAGATCATTTAGTTGTACTAGAATTTGAAGACTATAGCTACTCAATCCACATTTGCTATAATATCATTTGGTCATCTAGAGATATAATTAATTAGAGTACGTATATTAGAGATTAATAAGTTTTTTTTAGGGAAATTCTACGATATACCCCTCTAAAAACGCATTTTCCACAATATACCCTCGTTTAAAAAAGTGTCCATAATATACCCCCAACATCATGTTTTGTTACACAAAATAACCTTAATGCTTAAATCTAACTTAACCATGGTTAACTTAATAATAAAAATAAAAATAAAAAGCCAAAAAATAAAAAATAAAACAAGAAAACCCACGATTCAACCCCACTCCTCCCAAAACCACCACCATCCATCATCATCAACCCATCACCACCATTCATGTCGCCCAAACAAAGCCAGCACCACCGTCCAATCACCATCACCGCCGACTTGCGACCCCACCTTCGCTGCGCTGCCCCCTCATCTTCTCCCTCACTCGTCCACACCGCCGCCGCCACCCACAATCACCATCACCACCGCATCTCTTATCTCTTCCCCCGCAATTCTGCTCGCCTTCCCGACGAACTCGCGGCCACTTGTTGCCCCTCTCTTCTTCGAAATTCTAATTTGGGGTTTTACTCGAAAATTTAACTTGGAATTGATGCTCGATTTGGGGTTTTGTTCGACAATTCTGAATGGGTATGGTGGTTGTTGGACCCAAATTTTGATTGGGATTGCGAGGGCTGGGGTGGTGCGAGTGGGGGTTGCGAGAGCTGGGGTAGTGCGATTGAGGGTTGTGAGGTTTGAGGTGGTGCGGTTTATAGGGTTGTGAAGGTGGCGGTGGATGGCTGGGTCGGGGATGGACAGATGGTGGTTATTGGTGGGTTTTTATTTTTTTTATTTTTTGGTTTTTTAATTTTTTTTTATTAATTTAACCATAGGCTTTGGTTAAAGTTAACCATTGAGGTTATTTTGTGTAACAAAACATGATGTTGGGGGTATATTATAGACACTTTTTAAAACGAGGGTATATTGTGGAAAACGCATTTTTAGAGGGATATATCGTAGAATTTCCTTTTTTATATTAAAAATTAAGAGATTTTATGAATGGATACCCTACATGCAACATTTGAAAGTTGAGTACCCAAACTGCAACATTTAGTAAAGTTGAGTACTCAACTTTTATCTTAACTCGTATGTGTACTCTTTTCTTTCAAAATTTTTTGAATACTAGATTTTTTGCTAGTACAATGCACGGTATTTACTAAATTTATTCATTACCTAAAAAGTGTGAAATAAAGTTGCAATTTAATATTTGTTATAATAGTTTGTATATGTTATGGTTTGGTGTGTATCAGTTTGAAAAGAATCCACTACTCATAAGGTTTGCTTCTGGTCAATATATAGTCTCATGCTTAGCCTTCTTTCCTGCTTAAGTGCATAACCAGGTTCTGCACTTTGCACAACCCACACCTCAAAGTTCGTTGTTTCGACGTTTCAACAACCCCACGCCGCACCTACATTGCTTCATCCGGACCCAAACTGGTCATCCCTACCCTGTAGGAACGACAACAGGTTGAACTCGGAAAGGATTAAGCTGAATCCAGCTCCGACTCTGGCAAGAAGTCTGATGTTAAATTTTACTCTGTTTTGAAAATCTAACTTTGAGTCCAAGTTTTGTTTTTTTTCCCTTATACGGAGTATCATCTTATACTCTACTAAAACATAGTCCACTCGCTCTACTTAAACTTTGCATATATATTCAAAGCATTTCGTTGGAGAATAGAATTATTAAATTAATCAAACTAGTTTTTCTTTCCCGGTGTTGCTCGGGATTGTAATATTGAATATTACATTAAAATATGGGTAAAAGTTTGAAAAATTTTTGAGTTATAGGGGAAAAAAATATACATATCATAATATATCTTAAAACAATGATAATTCGAGGGTAAATATCATATTAATAAGACAATTAAGGTTTATAGGGCAAATGAAGAGATTGAATGTAGCTAATAAGATTAGAGAACACGGATAGTCATCGGTAAATGAAAAGATATGAGAATTTAAAAGATTGCAACATGATACATGTAAAAAAAATTAGCGACACATGTCAAAAAATAAGTAGAAAAATATGACACGTGTAAAAAAATGAGCAACACATGTCGCATTCATGTTACACATTTTAGACCAGACAACTTAATGAGAGGGGGACACTTGTCAATTATAACCCTCTTTTTATATACTAAATATAAATACTGTTTAGAATTTAGGTAAGCTTCATAGTTTATAAATAATCAACTATTTCGATATCATCTAGTTAAAGAGTGGTATGATTTAGAGAATCATATTAAGTATTTTCATATAATTGTATATTTTTTCTAATTTACCTTTCTATGAAATTTTCACTCCTCTCACAACTACCCAGTCACACTCAAGCTAAGTCCACCAAGCCTCCTACTACTCCTCTCCTCCCACATATTAATAAGTATTATTTAGATATTATTGAATGGATAATAACATTTCATATTTTTTACATTAAAAATGAGAAAAATAACAGAAAATAATGTGTCTAAATTAATAGAATATAAATCAAAATTAAAATTGTTGGGTTACATGGGTAACTATCGRTTCATGGATGTGAATGGGTAATAATTTTGTTGAGGTTGTATAAGCCGCCTCATTTCTTATGTCTAATTACACCACAATTCTCGAATCGTTATCAACTAAGGTCCAATCCCAACAACAATAATCACAAAAATCTCGAACCATGTAAAATTCTTCAACACTCTGATAATTTTGCATGCATTGTTATTAATAAAGGAAATTTATGAACATTATCTTAGTTAGCTAATATCATGTTTTGTAATGTTAGTTCTTAATTTGTTACCTACACTATTTGAATAAATACAGTAATATATTGATAAATAAAACATTATCAGTTTGATTTTCCTAGTTTTCGCTTTAATTTAATGTTAAAAAATCAACTAGTTAGTAGTATATAGACAATATAGTTATAAAACATAGGAATATTTCAACCAAAAGCTTAAGCTGATGGTTGAGGCTCAGGAATATGTTATATACTCTAACACTCCCCCTCACATGAAAGGCCATTTGGACTTGAAATGTGAATGCAACACATGCCCCTCAAACTTGGCGCAAATTAATTCCACTTGAAAGGTAGGGGGAGGAGATTCGAACCCGTGACCTCAGTGTCACGTTGGCTCTGATACCATGTTAACCGGACCATCTCAACCAAAAGTTTAAGCTTATGGTTGAGGCCCAGGAATATGTTATATACTCTAACACTTCCCCTCACATGAAAGGCCCTTTGGGCTTGAAATATGGATGCAACACAGGCCTTTCAAACCTGGCGCAAATTAATTCCACTTGAAAGGTGGGGGGAGGAGATTCGAACCCGTGATTTCAGTGTCACATTGGCTCTGATACCATGTTAATCGAACCATCTCAACCAAAAGCTTAAGCTAATGGTTGAAGCCCAGGAATATGTTATATACTCTAACAATAATAAATGATTAGAAAGAAAAACAATAATGAAGGATGAGGATAGAAATTGAAATTTGTTGCTCCGCATAAGAAGGGGACGCAACTCGATTGAGGTATTTAAGATGATAAATTTTGAATTTATTGTGAAAATAAAATGAAAAGAATAAAGGAGAGTAATTAAACACCGGAGAGTTTATGTGTCTCAAATACCATATGACTATTCAATATCTTTGGCTACTATAAATCGTGTCTAGATCGAGAGGTGTATATTTGTGAGATAGCTTCGTGATCTTGCAATGTGTGTATATTTATAGAAAAATTACCGGAGGCACTAGTTGAAATTTCCGCATCACTAGTTCACTATTGCGGCAATAGTGATTATTTCGCTTAAAGTGATCAAATATGTCATCAAAGGGAAAGTTAATCCTAAACTTATTCATAATTATTAGGCAAAATTAGTCTCAACACTCTCAACTATTGATTAGGCGTGCTCRGCACCTTGAATTAATGCGTTGGATACAACACGTGTCTGCCATGTCATTACTTCACCAAAAGACAATGCATTTTTTCCCGTAAAATTCTAATTAACCAAAAAGGTCACATAACTTTCAATCAAATTTTTATTTTTTAAAAAAGCATATCGTTATCAAGTAAAGTAATGATCGAAAAGTTGAAAAAAAAGTATACACCATACCTAATATATTAGTTTGTGGTGTTTTAACAACTCCATGAAGTTCATGGTGTTGAACACACCTAAGCTATAATTTAAAGTGTTGAAACCAATTTTGCCATAAATTACCCTATTGATTATTCCAAAACAAACAAAAAAAAAAAAAAAAAAAAATTATCTTGTGCATATGTACCAATTTGTTTTCAAAAAAGTTTGACTTGTTTAAGCGTTGATCAGAATATGGAGGATATTTTTTAAAAAATACTTGTGAGACCATGACTCTCCAGTCTCCTCCATCCTCCAGTGCATCATCATCTTTTTTTCAAAGATCGTGGCAAATGGTAAATAAATTGAACTTAAAAAGAGGGGGAATGGAAAGTACAGTTCTTTTGATAGTTCTATAGTTCTCCACTTCTCCTATTCATCAGCAATTCAGCATGCTCACAATGCTCGATTTACCCTTTACACACCAAGCATATATTACGGTATGTATCTATAAATTTGGAATCAATACATCATGCCAATCAGCTCGTTTTTTAAGATAACATATATACAAGAGTAGGACTATCAAACATGAAAGATTGAAACCCCTAGCCAGTCTACTCGGAACCATAAACCAGAAGAAAGTCGAGTGCAAAGCTTTTTACGAGAAGTTAGTTGCCAGCGGTGGTCGAGTTGAACGCCTAAACCAGGTATTGAAGGCTGTAATCAAATGGGGACAATCTTCTGAATCTCGAGTGGAGAAACTCAAGCATTGCTGTAATAATTCCTGTGAATCATCCATGGGTAGCGTGGAGATTATTTTTAGAAATGTTTCTTCCAGTTCTAAATATAACGACGTAGGACTGTGAAGAACAGGCTTATGGCTGGGGAGCACAGGAGATGCATTATCTTTGCATACAATAAGCACTGGAAGCCAATCTTTCACTAGTTTCATTCTGACCTGAGAAGAAATAAAAGGAAATATGTAAATAATTCTCAATACTTTCAACCTGATATCAAAAGTCATTCGATATTTGGTAATTTTTTAAAATGGATGCATTCATGTGTATATTGACAAATAAGAGGCATGCGAATATGCGACTATGAGAAATCATGCAACCAAATACTCGCATGCATCAAAATTGTTAGCACAGTACATATTGAAATGCAGTACCCGTGCTAGCATATAGAGAGCAAAAGAGTCAGTAAATATGGAATATTGGCTAGATGAAATTACTGAGTACTTTATATTAAACTCACTTGCTAGCTTCGCAATGTGCTGACGAGATATTGTAGGAAAGTGAAACCACTAATCTATTTCTTTCATGAAGGCCTCCTCATGATTTTAAAAGAGTCACCTAAGAAGGGAATTCATACACTAGTAACCCACATTGCTCCTATTGGCTATTGCAATCTAAATTCCACATTAAGCCAAGAAGTCGACATTTTCCAATGCCCCTTTAATAACAAAAGCAGACCATTTACCAACAAACGATAAACCACATCTTGATGCAAACAAAAGGAAATTGTGGCACAAAAAGGTCCCGCAGCACTATGTAAACAAGAGCAATTTTCAACAATCACAAACAATAAAACATATTTTCCATTCTATTAAAAGTTCTCAACAATTAGCTATTCAATTGACAAAAAATTATTTACCCACCCATAAAAGCAAATGTCAGATAATCTATTTCAATCATCAACCATGATCAATCAATCAAAGCCTTATTCCCATAAGTGGGGTCGGCTAACATGAACCAAAAAAGATTATTCCGGGCAGTCGTCAATCATCAACCATGATAATAAGCAACAATAACTGTCAACCTCTAAGGTTGTGATATCTTTATCAATTCCAGCCATATCATATGTAGTCAATAGAGGCAGCAGGCAATAAAGTAGCACAAAGAGTGAAAAATTTAAGCTTAACCAATGGCCACAATATCTCCAAATTAAGTTGAAAAGCCTTCCGATTATGAACCTTCCGCTCAATGGGCGTTTAGTTTGTCTAATCTTATCTTATTTTTTTATCTGAACTACAACTTATTATAGTTCCTTTATGATCTAAAAATTTCTGACCTAATCCTTAGAGTGCTTAAATAAGTTGAATCAAACAATACCTATATCATGTTATCAATCATAATGTAAGTGAAACCATAGTGTGAGATTGTGAAACTCCCTGACTCGGAGTGTTGTATATTGATCAATATATATAGGGCTACAAAGATAGGACCTATTAACAGATTGGCCCCATATGATCTTATTTACAAATAAATATCTATCCTAAACCTATGATCAGAAAATATTGGATAATATTCTCTATCACATAGAAATCATCGCGTTATCAATCAATAAGATACTTGTACCACAAATCTGCTCAAAAAGTGAATTAAATAACGCAATCAGCTATTCACGCAAACCAACCAAAAATGTGAGAAATATAAACCAACCAATGACCAAAGCATCATTAAACCAAGTTGAGAAACCTTCATTCATGCTCCTTCCTGTCTATATAGCATTTGCAATCATAAAAACCATAACTATTCTAAGCGAAACGACACAATCGGCCAAGCCAATCCTCCTTCATACAAAATTACACACCAACATAATATATGTGATAACTGATAACTGCAAGCTTAACTAATTACCAAAACCATCACTGAATATGTATAGGTTCATCTAATATCACAAACAATACACTTTCCTAACATCATTAGCTCAACCATTGACAATTTGACAGTGATCAATAAAGATGTTCAAAGCACATACCTGCCTAGCAACAAGAATTTTGCCAGAAGCAACGGCACTCGAAAGCTTCGATGTGCACTTCAACACAACGGTTGGAAGCCCCGGAACAATATTCCTCCAGGCATCGTCTCGAAACGCCCTCTGCAAATCAGCAGCAAAAGAATCCTGCTCACTCCACTCCTTGACCGCCATCTCCGCCACTCGAAGCTCAATCATCCTCTCCACAAGCCACAGCAAGTGCTTACCATTGGTCAGTGCAGTGTGCAAATTCAACCGCTGGATCGCCTCAGTCTCATTGTGATCGCCTCGAAAATCAGGACTCGAGTACTCCTCCAATGATCCCTTCACCACCTTCAAATTCATCAGAAACGCCTTCTCCAGCACACTCCTCGCCAAATCGCGCGACGAGTACTCTCGCAACAGCCTCGCCACAAACGCCTTCACTGGCGCCAAATTCGGATGATTCTGCTTCGCCGAAATCAACAAATTGTGAAGCATTTGCTCGCACGAATCCGATCGCGATGTCGAAACCCTAGCCAAAAGCTCCTTCGATTCATCCTCGCTCAAAAACGGCACCAAATCCAGAATCGCAACCTCTTCCTCATCACTCCACGGCACAGCTTCTAGAAACTTCACGCAATACTTCACCAAATCCTCAAACAACAACTTCATCGCAACCGGCAAAACCGCAATCGCAGCAGCAGCAGAATCAACAACGCTCGCCAAATCATCACAGTAAAGAAGCTGAAGAACAATCAAATGATAGTGAATCGAACCTGTTTTCAACGAAACCGCGAGATTCACCTTCTGAATCCCGCTGCTACTGGCGCTGATAACCTCATTGCTGTTCACGGTCCAACGATCGGACAGCAAAGCGGAGAAATACTTCGCTCTTCGAATCGCTGATGAATGGAGGTAGATCTCAATCTCATCAAATGATGACGATGGCGATGATGATGAAGATGAGTCAGAGGAGAGAGAATCGGAGTCGTCAGGGAAGAGGCGGAGGAGGACGTCGGCGGATGAAGCATCGTTGAAGCCGCCGGAGATGGGCGGACAGAGGAGAGGAGGACCAATGGCGGTGGAAGAGAGCCCAGTTGAGCTGTCAATACGCTGTCGTTTCTTAGAGATTGGGGAATCATCGTCATCGTTGTTGTTGTTGATCATTTGGGAGAACGATTGTTTTTGGGTTGATGAAAGAGGTGATTGTTGGAGTGGTAGTGTGTGGATTTTTGATTTGGGGAGGATTTGTGCATTATCCATTTCAATTAGTGGGTTGGTTGACACGTGGGGTTTGTCGTGGTGAAAAACAAAAACAGTCTCTGGACTACAGGTGATCGTGGGCTTTGTCGGGTTGGGCTTGACTTATGAAATGGATCCTTTTGATCGGATCGGGTCAGACTTGGAATTGGCTAATTATTAGATAGACCCCATCCTTACCTTACAATATACATTATACACCCCTCCGTTGATAAGAAATAAAAAAAATAAAGAAATACTAGCTAATAATTTTCTATTTGTAAATAACAAACAACTGACCCCTTGATAATATGAAAAAGTGTAAGTAGATAGACAGGGTGTGTATAGAGGATGGGGTCTACGATATAACAATTGCTTGGAACAGGGCCTAAATTTTTCGAGATATTAGAGCGGTTTTGGTGGACTTTACAGTGGTCATGAGTTAGGTCGGGTCAGTCTTGCTTATAAAATGAACACTGCGGATCGTATCGGGACATGCTTGGAAACGAGCTTAAATTTCTCGATGATCTTGTAGCGGGCTTTTCTGGTTGGATCCAAGAGTTTAACTGGGATGCACAAAAAATGAAGACTAAAACTCGCGCAAAATTTGGAAAAATCGGATCGAGTGAAAAAGAAGTGAGACGAAGGAGGGTTTTATCGAGTGAATAATGAACGAAAGGAATGAGGGTTTGTTGAGTGAAGCTAAAAAGAGGGTTATGTGTCATGAGTAATGACTCATGTGTGTAGAAGAGTCTAATTTTTTTGGTGGGAAAATGTGAAACCCCGTCATATATTATGAATTTATGATGGAGTTTTAAAAAAACCATCATATATGATTATTATTTTTCCACATACTTTATGATGCAGTTTTTTAAAATCCTATCATATGTACCGCGTAATATGGGTTTTTTTCTACTAGTGGTCATTGGTAATAATACCTTTTAAAAATAACATATGACAATCTAACTATTAATAAAAATAAGAATCCGAATAGCAATAAAAAATAAACTCATAAAAAAATCACAAGTCCCATGGATTAAAGTACTAACGGGATGTTTGGCATGTGAAAATAGAAATTTGGGGAATATAGGATGGGAGTGGGAAAAGTCACAATAATAGAAATTACACACTAGTATCTAGTAACTCTACTTGAAATTATTTCTAGATTAGTACAACAACAAAATAAACTCATAAAAAAAACACAAGTCCCATGGATTAAAGTACTAACGGGGTGTTTAGCATGTGAGAATAAGAATTTGGGGAATATAGGATGAGAGTGAGAATGAGAATTAGAAGGTGGAAATTCAATAAATAGTCCTTATTCTTTGTTTGGCATTTCATTGGGAATAAGTTTGAGGAATTTAAAATCCCATGGTTGGTATGTGGGATTATATAGGGACTAAATTTAAAAATTACTCTTTTACCCTTTTATAAATAGGGTTGGATATTATATCAATTAATAGATTGAGTTATTTTAGTCTTTTCATTAAATAATCTCATTATCTCAATTTCATTACCTACCCCCACTAGGTAATAAAACTTGGGGAATAGTGGCTATTTAATCTCATTCTCATTTCCACCTTAAAACCCAATTCTCATATGCCAAACATTGGAATAAAAAAATTAGGGATTAATAATCCCATTCCCTATCTATAATCTCACATGCCAAACACCCCGTAAAACTTTTCAAGACTTGAACAATTTTTCATAAAGTACTAAAGTCCCACGAAGTAGGATTATTTCTAAGTTTCAAATTCGACCCTCTTCCAACGCGGAGTCGGATTTTATTAAAATCAGTCTAAGAGTGAATTTTTTTCCCTCTGATCGGGACGGACTAGGGTTGGATTCGGCCTGGTTTGCCATCACTAGTTCAAACTTCAAAGTTCAAATTGACACTATTTTTTAACGAGTCGAGCTAGGCCTGCTAATCAAGGGCAAATTAACTAATAATACTTTGCTATCTATCACCGATTGTATAATGTATATTATTTGAATCGAGCTATTAAATATCTTTATTTCTTTATCGCTAAAAGAAAAACGTGGCATATGAGCTTATCCATACAAGTCATCGAGTATGGAACAATTTTAACATCATAGGAACCAAACTCATTCACGTAGTTTGTTTTCGGGTTCAATCACGTCATTGTTAACATGTCTAATAAGTAATGCCACGTACAAAGATGGTTAATGAAGAATGCACGGTGCGTCAACCGTCAAGAAGGCGAGAACCGGAGGACTCAGCCACGTAGCCGGTTAGGATTACGCCATGGCTCATAATGATGCTGCCAATGCTAGGCAGGTGCCACTTTTACAAAGCCGTTGGAAGTGGGCCCACATTTGGGTTGGGCCTACCTTTTGCCATGTTTGTGTATTTTTAGTCCTTAAAAATGACACAGCTTGCTTAATCCATGTTGTTTGGTCCACCATACCGTTGTATACACGTACACACTACGGTCATTTTCGCCATCTATGTTAGTCTCACCATCTTTAGCCCACAGGTGACTTATTTGATCATCGACTCATGAGTCATGACTAATGAGTAATGACAATTGACTATTCGATAGTTTTCGTTGGTGTTTATAGAGCCATTGAGGTAGGGATGAAAATCGATCTTAAAATCAGCACTAACCAACTGAGTCATTTATCACTCTCCTTGACCACAAAAAGTAACTAAATACTCCGTATGAGGTATTATAATTATTTTGTTGGAAGTAAGTAATAATAAGCTTATATTAACAATTAAGATGACGAGATCAAAATTTAATACATTGCTTGAAAACTACTGCAGTATAAGTAGCATAAGAACATAAGTGTAACGATAACTCTTTTAAAATTGGATCGAATAAGTTCTTATTCAATGAGTCCAAAGGAACATTATATATTTTTATAATACAAATGAGTCAAAGGGTGTAAATTAGAATCGATTTCAAAATTATTATGTGAATTAAAAGAGAAACTCTAACTAGTCGAATTATGTCTCGGATCAAACTTTAGTCGACATATAATTTGTTTTTTTTTCAAAATTAAGATTAGGATATGTACACTTCGAAATTCTAAATTACGTGGAAAAGGTGAATATTTCCAAAGGAAAGGGAGAGTAGTAAAAAACAAGAGGTTTCATTATTGTATCCGTTGAAACCGCTCTTTCAGTGTCTCACTCACTCTCTCTCTCACTCTCACTCTCACTGAGCTCACCTCACTTGCTTTCTCATGACTCTTTCTCTCTCTTCTCCCTTCTCTAACACCCATTTCACCTTCTGATTTCTTCTGCTATGTCAATGGAAGAAACTTCCCTCTGATAAAGTAAACAATTTCTTCTCTATTTTATTCGAAATAATCCCAAAAAATCCCTGTTTTTTAATTTTAGTTTACCACATTTGCAACAATGGCGAATGAAAACACATCAAAAGAAAGAAACCCAGAAAACTTCATCATTCAAACACTAACATCAACCTCAATTCTGGGTTTAAAGCTCTACATTTTGATCTTATTCTTCGTTGGTCTTTTGATTCTTTCCTGTTTTCTCTGTTTCCTCTGTTTAATCAGAAGAAAAAGAAGAAACAAAGCGAGTGGTCGTAAAAATCGCGTCTTTTTGCGCCACAACTCGAACATTCTACCGTTAGTTTCGAAGGAAATCAAGTTAATTGATGAAGAAATTATGATGAAGAAGAAAATGGGGGAAATTTTGAAGGGAGATAAAACCGAAGAAATTGGTATTTTGGGTGAAAAAAAGGGGAAAATCAAATCAGAAGAAAGCAGTGACGGAAGTTCTTCGAGTAAAGTGTCGTTTGTTTCATCGGATGTTCCGAACATTGGGTGGGGCCGTTGGTATAGCTTGAGGGAGCTCGAGATTGCGACACGTGGATTTTCCGATGAGTATGTTATTGGTGAAGGTGGTTATGGAATTGTTTACAAGGGTGTTCTTGATGATGGGTCTGTTGTTGCTGTCAAAAATCTTCTGAATAACAAGTATGTTTTGCTCTTTTTTCAATAAATTTGGTCGTTTCATACTTCGATTCTATTAATTTATTTTTTTATATTTTTTTTAATTGATTGAGTGATTTCTACTCTTGTCTTGTGATAATAAGTGGTTTTATCCATGTGATATGATTTGGTGAATGAGGTGACGATTTGTTTAGTGTTTAAAATAATTGAATCTTGTCTAATTATAGTACCGTGTAAAAAAAGATGATCTTTTGATTTTATTTAGCACCATTTTTTAGCATCTTATTAAAATTTGTGTTTATATCAATCTACCACCATTCGACTAGCCGGAATGATCACTTTTGGTTCATTTAACCGACCCCATAAGATTAATGCTTTGATTGATTGATAACAAATTAGGGGTAATTAGATAATTAGTAGTTCACCTCTTTGTATTTTTGTCAAAGCTTGCAAATTTATGTCACACTTGTGTAACCCATTAATCTGTATTACTGTATTGTAATGAACATGAAGTTTACATTTTTGATCAGCCAAATTGCCTGTTATATCATGATATTTATGGTAAAGTAAACAAGATATCATCACAATCTTTTATTTCATTGTTAGCATAATGTGATTTTGAACTTTAGTGAGCTTTTGGTTTTCATTTCTTGTAATATTTGAGTAAAAATTTGTAAATATGATAGTTTGTGCTAAAAGTCATAATGTCGGTTTGAAGATTTTGATGGGGTACTCGTCTCTTTTGCTTGCTTGCTTAGATCTAACGGTGCATTTTGCTTAGATTCATACATGTGTTTGTCAGTACTTGATGGCATTTTTTATTTTCATGAGAAGGTTAGAAAAGTAGGTTGACTAAAAAATATAGCATTACCACCTTCTTTTAAGCTCTTTTGTGTTGCATTGTTCATCTTTGGGTTAGAGAAAGTAAATATGCTCAATGAGCTCTTTAATCCCTTTTTGTCATCTTCATCATATGGTTTTGGAGCTTTTCCTTTCTCTTCTTTTAACCACATTGTACCTTTCTCTTTTGATTTGCTCTTACACATGTGTTATGTAATGTTACTGGTTAATTTTTCTACTTTAATGACTCTTTACTTGACAAAGTTCTTCGCTTTAACGATTAGAGAAGATTTTTCATCTAATGAAGCTTATAGGCTGTTTAATTTGGCGAAACACTTAGAGGAGTTTACTGTACACCTATAGCTGTATTAAGGTTCTAAGTACTTGTCATGTTTGCAATCACAATTAAAGCCGCATATCAGGGATTCACGGTCAGAGTAAGCTCAATAACATTGCAATATGGTTGGAGTGTGGTGAACTGGTGATGGTTGATGCAGCCAACTATTGATGCTCTGATCTGTGTTGAGACTGTAAAGTCTGTAATGCACAATGTGAATATGTGATGCAATTTTACTTCAATTCATACAATCAGTTATAAATGGCTAGAGTAGTGGTGTTAATATTTTTATCCTAGCTCTAGGTTAAAAAAAAGTCCATATGAAGGAGATCCTATGTTGTCAATGAATTTTGAAATTCAAAAAATTGGTCAATGAGGTGGTGCATTAATGACATGTTTCCTAGAATTGTACAGTGTGCTCAATATACCACCATACCATTACTTGGACTTTGCATTTACTAACACTTGCCTTCTTTTGTGAACTATTTTGCTGCTTTAAGTCCGTGAAATAAATAAAATACGAGGATAATGGGGGAATGAAGCTGCTCATCAATTAATGAAGAGGGCCTTATCTCATTATTTGATCAAGTGCTGTAAAAATATAACATTGTCCCTACAATTGATGTAGAGTTGTTGATGATTATTAGTTTAATTACCACATTTTTTATTCTGATCATGCATATTTTAACTGTAGGGGTCAAGCAGAGAAAGAATTCAAGGTGGAAGTTGAAGCCATAGGAAAAGTACGGCATAAGAACTTAGTCGGTCTTGTTGGTTACTGCGCAGAAGGGCCTCAAAGGTGCCACTCTGACTTCACTTTGAAGTTCCAACATTCTGACTTGCAACATTCTGTTGTAAAAAACTAATAAGTTGCTCTTATATTGTTTGTATGACAACTCAGGATGCTTGTCTACGAATATCTTGATAATGGAAATCTAGAACAATGGTTGCACGGAGATGTCGGGGATGTCAGCCCTCTAACCTGGGACATCCGAATGAAGATTGCAATTGGAACTGCCAAAGGGTAAGATCTTAACTCTTGTTGAAGACTGTCGAGGCAATGAATGTGGTGCTCAGTTAATATGATCGGATTGGTTTCGAAAACAACCCTGTTCAATTGTTCATCATACATAAGAATATTAGAATGTGTCATGGTTTTACGAAAAAAAATATAAAAAGAGAACTATACATGTTTAGTAACTTTAGTTCATGTGATTTTGGCCCTTTTCATCAACCTTGAAGTGCCATTGTTGATGATTGTATCTAACACATTAAAGATGAGCTTGGTGATTAGCGCTTGGAGGAGATAAATAAGAAGTTGTTAATTTTTTATTTTTATTTATTTATTTATTTATTTTATTTTTTTTATTTTTTTTATGTAGTGTAGTTTACAAAATTGGAGCTGTGGACTTGATGTATGTATGGTGTGTTTAATATTTGAATCACTACATGTTATGAATTTGCTTAATTCCAATTTTAATAAGTCATGTATTGATATATGAATAAAATAACTTATTATAATAAATGAAAAGGCTATTTAAAAATTAATTGGTTTTTAATAATTAATAGGCTTTGTATTTTGATCATTTTATCCATTTCAAAACCGTGTATCGCACGGGCATTATCTAGTTAATACTAAGCCGTGGAGTTATGGAAAATTAATACTAAGCCGTGGAGTTATGGAAAACTAATACTAAGCCGTGGAGTTATGGAATAGTTGCATTTTGATGGACATTCTAAAATATATGTGATCATTGAGTCAGGACGAGCTGCTGAAGTGAGTACATTAATGATTTTGACATGATTGCCAATTTTTCTAGGCTAGTCACTCTTCCTTGTATAGTTGTATCCGTAGCTGTTTAATCATGGACATCGTGTCTCTAACACTCATAGTACTAGTGTGTCGATAATTTGCTTTGGGGGCGGGGTAGAGCATTGAGTTGAATTGGACCCCTGATGATACTATGTTATGCATGTGATGATGTGAGACTTGTTAGTTGGGCGAATGGCCTACACAACATAGCTACAGAATTAAAGTTTCAGTTGTCATATGGTAGATAAAGCATGTTCTGCAGTCTTACTGATGAAGCTAATGTTCTCATCCCTTGATTTATGTTTTTCAACTGTGTAACTTGTTTCTGCCACAGGCTGGCTTATTTGCATGAAGGACTAGAACCAAAGGTCGTTCATCGTGATGTCAAGTCTAGTAACATCCTTCTCGACAAAAATTGGAATGCAAAAGTATCGGACTTTGGACTAGCCAAGCTCTTGGGATCTGAAGCAAGCTATGTAACTACCAGAGTAATGGGAACATTTGGGTTGGTCCTCTCTAACAGTCTTTGTTATGTCATTTAAACAGATACTTACAAGTCATTTAGTTTTAACCCAAGTTTTGACATTGCAGCTATGTTTCCCCAGAATATGCCAGCACTGGCATGCTGTGCGAGGGGAGTGATGTCTACAGTTTCGGTGTTTTGCTTATGGAATTAATCTCAGGAAGATGCCCGGTTGATTATTCAAAACCACCTGGAGAGGTTGTAGGACTTCTCTTCTTGTTTGCATGTACTTGAAGACTTCTGCCCTTCTTCTTTTAACATATCTTAGTTTTCAGATGAACTTGGTTGATTGGTTCAAGGGAATGGTAGCAAGTCGGCGTTCGGATGATGTAGTGGATCCTTTAATTGCCGTTCAACCCTCTTCCAGGGCACTTAAGCGTGTCTTATTGATCTGTCTGCGTTGTATAGATCTGGATGCTAATAAACGGCCAAAAATGGGGCAAATTGTACATATGCTTGAGGCTGATGAATTCCCCTTCCGTTCTGTAAGTCCCTTTTCACTCTTATAACCTCATGTGCAACAACCAGTATATTATATAACAGTAGGGTGGTCTTATTTCACTCTTATAACCTCATGCGCAACAACCAGTATATTCCTTAATGGATCTACAAAAAAATCTGTGTAAAGACGTCGATTACCAACAAACAGAAATTTTTGGGCTAATGTTAGAGTAAACTTTGCCTCAAAGTAGACCCAAACGAATCCTTAATCTAATTTCTCTTTTTTTTTCATGTATGTGCTTTAAAAGCAAATGATCAATCAGTCAAAGCTTTGCTAAGAGCAAATGATAAAGGATCAAAATCTTTTTTTCCCTTTCTCTTCCACCTTATCACAATATTATGAGAAAATGCACATTATACTACACCAGTGTTCATCTTATAATGCCATGTTTCAAACACCAAGCTTCTTTATTAGGCTACTATAATTTAATTTTGTGGAAGCTCTAACTTACTTAACAGTAACTGTCTATATAGTTCTCATTAGATTATGCGCCTTTGCAGGACAATCGACCTACACGTCAGGAAGCTCCTTTGACTTCTGTGACCGAGCAAGTTCAGTTGTCCGAAAAAGGATACTCCAGGTGATTGCGATCTGTAGACCCGAGGAAATTATTAGAATGCACTTGTTGGAGTCAATAACACAAGGAGGCAAGGGGATAATATTTGTACATTTAGCGTATACGTACAAGATTACAGTTGATTAATTAAGTGTTCTAGTAACAGCATTGGATAGCATATTTCGTTGCGTTGATTCATTTTTCCAGTTCTCCATGGTATATTGGTATTCTAGTTAAAATGCTGCAATCAAGTGAGTCCTGTAAATATAGAGAACTCCACAGTATTTATTGGCTTCTAGGAATGAGATATCAGGCAATTTCATGGTTTCGTGCATTCAGTGTTCATTTATCAAAGGTTTTTGAGCCTTGAGTATGATTCATAATCAGCTCAACTTTGTAAACTTATAGTTAAACACTTCAACAGTTGTTTCTGTGATATTTTACAGCAGATTGCTCATCAAGTCGTGTTTAAAGGCGGAATTTTGGTGCAAATTGAGCTTAAGATCATTGTGCGGGTTTAAGATCATTTAGGTGTACTAGAATTTGAAGATTATAGATGACCAAATGTTCTAATAGCAAAACATGGATTGAGTAGATATAAAAAAAATAAACCGTATAAACCGTTTTGGTGTCAAAACCAACTAAACTCTTCAAAAACCTAACTTTTCTAATTACAATGCAATTCAATTCAATTTAGATGTCACACTTCTCATTTCGATTTTTTTTTTAAAAAAAAAAACCTAGATAAGAGTTAATTTTTTTTATTTTTTATTTTTTTTTTTTTTTTTTGTACAATAACTAGTATACTGGTCCGGGTGATGTCCCGGCTTCTACTGTGTCATTTTTTATCGTGTGGTTTTTTTGGTTAGTATATGTGTGAGTCTAAAGAGAGTGTAATTGGAGAGCATATGAGAGTTGTTTCTGTGATATTCTACAGCAGAGTGCTCATCAAGTCGTGTTTAAAGGCGGAATTTTGGTGCAAATTGAGCTTAAGATCATTGTGTGGGTTTAAGATCATTTAGGTGTACTAGAATTTGAAGATTATAGATGACCAAATGTTCTAATAGCAAAACATGGATTGAGTAGATATTAAAAAAATAAACCGTATTAATCGTTTTGGTGTCAAAACCAACTAAACTCTTCAAAAATCTAACTTTTCTAATTACAATGCAATTCAATTCAATTTAGATGTCACACTTTTCATTTCGATTTTTTTTTAACCTAGATAAGAGTTATATTTTTTTTTTTTGGGTACAATAACTAGTATACCGGTCCGGGTGATGCCCCGGCTTCTACTATGTCATTTTTTACCGTGTAATTTTTTTGGTTAGTATATGTGTGAGTCTAAAGAGAGTGTAATTGGAGAGCATATGAGACTTAATGATATTTTTTTTCAAAAACCTTTAAATATGTGTTAGTATATATATATATATTAGTCGTAGCACCGCGCGCGGTGCCTCAGACGGTGTGCAAAACACAAGTTTACAATTAGTGTAGATAATTGATGCATAAAACCACAATCAATAGTAATAAAATGGTTATAACACATTACATTGTTCTAAAATATTTTTTTGTTCGCAATATCCCGGATGATGCGTTAAACGTAAGTCTACAATTAGAAATGATCCATTATGCACAATATGACATTACATAGTAATAAGTTCCATATAACGAAGCACACAAACACCACAGTACCATCTAATCCTTGTGACGTAGTGACTAACGCTGGAAAATTATGATCTAATGAAGGCATAATATACAAAAATCTTTCCTATTAGATAAATAGAGGGACAACCAAACAAGTGATCACTATCACTGCAATAAAATATGATCAATTATGACTTTTTAACCACGTCACAAAGCTAAAAAAGCATCACAATGTTCTCAATCATAAGTAAAATAAGCTATGTTTACATAAAGACATAGTTAAAGCGTCTTAATCTGATCTCTATTTTTTTATAAAAAAAATCAAGCTACTTTAAAAAATGATTCAGCCTATGTAGGATTTGAACCTACATAATTGTGCAACCGCACATTGCTCTAACATTTGAGCTAATAGGCTTTTAAAATAAAATCAAGCTAAAATTTTTGGAGAATTCAAAACATGAAGTCCAAACTCCAAAGTTAAAAATCAAGCTATTATAACGTAAAATAAACACACCACAACTTAAAAATATGCAAAAAATTAGATTGTCTTTTAAATTGAGGGTGAATTTTTTGACATTTTCTTGAGAGGTGAATTGTTGACATAGAATAGCAGCATGGTCTGAAGAGACAAGAGCCCCTGACTATACCACACTTACATTCACATCAGAGACAGTGACATTGCCCTAGAAGAGCAGCGTAAAACTGAATGAAAGCACTAGAAATAGTTTGAGGTGTATCTTGCAGAACCCCATTCATGTCCTCAATGGCATACACAGCTTTTATACTGAGCCAACTTAATAGCTCTATGAAAGAAAGCAGTATTAGCATCTTCATCCTTGAGCCAATTTAGCTTGGCCCTTTGGTGCAAAATTTGATTCAATTGCTTGGACAACATCACAAATCTTTGCCTCACCTCAATTTCTTTATTGATGTGGCTAGTGTTAGTAGGATCCTTTTGTAACTACATTTGAATGTCTTCAAGTGCCTGGGGGCTTCAGTAACTTTAACCTCAATGCCAGCAAAGTGAGAAAAAAATGGACTTCCTTGAAAAACCGCTTGAGAGTTTTCAGCTTAGAGCAGATCACATACATAGGCACCCCAATAACAGGCACCTCCCAAACCTCCTGCACTATGGTCTCAAAAGAATCACGAGAAATCCAAAGATTCAAAAATTTGAAGGCCTTGTTACCATAGTGTTGAACAGGGGCCAGATGAATTACACAAGGAGAGTGATCAAAAGTCCCTTCTGGCATAAAATGAATTAGAGCTCCAAGAATCTTCATGGGATTCACCATAGCCCTATCTATCTTTGTGAACACTCTCTTGTTTGCCTCTTGCTTATTATTCCAAGTGAACACACAACCTTTACTCTGTATATCCACCAATTCACACACTTGAACACATACAGTGTTGAAACTCAATCACTTTTGCAATAGTCACTTTAGACCCAATTCTCTCTTCAATAGACAAGACATTATTAAAATCTCCCATACAGAAGCTAAGATTATCCATGCCCCCTAGGGGAAGAAATAACCATTTGAGATAGCTCAATATCCCCAACATACAAGTGCTTTGGCAGCTTCACTTATGCAGTTTCAGAAGCTGAAGCATTAACCTGATTAACCTTACCTTTTCTCCTGGATACAACCTGCCATGGTACCTCAGGCTCATCATGCTGATTCACATTAGGCTGCTCCTTAGCCCCACTAAACTAAACTGCTTGCTAAACTTGAGGCTCACCATCAGGCACCTGTGAAGGCTCCACTTGCCCCTTGCCTTGGTTCTCTTTAGGTTTCTAGAAAAAGTTAGCTTTACATACCCCACCTAATTAAGTGCCCTAACTTCTTAAATTTCTGACAATATTTGGGTCTCCACTCATAGACAACTGATTGAGTAACAGTTGCACCCTTTTCATTCTCAAAAAACAATTTCATCAGGTAAGGTTTCATGAACAGGATCGGAATCTCCACCATATATCTTGCATAAGCCAATCTCTCCCTATGTTTAGTCGCATTATCAGGCTTAACCGGGGACCCAATAAGCCCTGCAATCTTAGCTAAACAAGCATTTCCCCAATATTTCACCGGTAATCCATGTAATTGAACCCAAGTAGGCACATGAGAAACTTCTAAGGAATTCAAATCCAATTCCCCATTCCATTCCTTAACAATGATTGGGTGCTTATCAAACATCAAATATTGGCTATTCAAAACTTTCTGCAAGGATTCCGCATTCAACAGTCGAACCACAAAAATACCCTTTTTTCACATGAATTACCTTGTCAACATTCCCATTCCCCAAAATTCTTCTAGCGAAGCGCCATCAAAAGCCTTAGGGGTGAGGATTCAGTCCAATCACACAACACACAACAACCAATTTCAAATATTCAATCTCCTCATTAACATCATCAACAATAATTTTCAAAATTGGGGCAATAACAGAGGAGCTAACATCATTACAATTCAATGGAGTAGAAATTGACTCATTAACATTCACATGATCATGTGAGACATTCACAGTAGAATGAATATTCTCATCAGGCTCAATTATACGCTCAGAAGACTTACTTGGCAGTGAAGCTGCAGTAACCGTCATAGAAGAGGGTTTCACAAAACTCCACAATTCAGCATTAGTCTCAGCAGATTTCATCACTGTAAACCATTCTGAAAGCTTAAATTTCTCACGGGAAAAGTGAATGGTTCAGAAAGCAATTGATCCTCACCATCCAAAATCGCAATTGGAATACCACGAATTCCAGAAATTGAACGAGTTTTCGGGCAAATTGGAGCTCCAATTGAACCATTCACTGTTGCATTCATCAATCGAGAGTTCTCCTTCAAAGAATTCTATCCTTTCCTTCTTGCCATGGCAACCGCGAAAGCAGAGAGAAGAAGAGAGAGAAAATCTCATAGAGAGAAAGCCACTCTATTATTCAAATGAGAATCAGATCGACAGGTCACTACTTGGGATAGGAAACTTGCAATGACCCTTTGTTATTGCAAGAAAAATGATAAGCACGAATATAAAAAAACATTAACTTTCACGTTTTACAAGTGTTTTCCTTTAAAAAAATTTAATGAATAAAATCGTGCATTGCGCATGAATTAATCTAGTTGGTGATGTATCGAAGTAGGTTTTAAATTGAAATAAAAATTATTCCGTTGCCGGGACTTGAACCCGGGTCTCTCGGGTGAGAGCCGAGTATCCTAACCAACTAGACTACAACGGATTTCTGTTATCATATAGTAATTGTTTTTATAGAAATATAAATTTATAGGAATAAGACATGCGAAAGCGACCCGAGGCACCCTCGTTAAAGACACGTGTCACAAACATCCCCACCATTCCCCATTTTCCCTTCATCCAAACACGCCCCCGCCCAAATCACCTGAAAACATTCCCTTTTTCTTCTCTCTCCTCCCCATAATTTTCTTACACTGACACAACAATGTCTTCTGCATAATCAAAATCGTCGAATTTCAGATCTGTTAAATTTGCACACTAATCGAGTTGATAATCGAGGAATCGTGAAAACAATAATGGAGGCGCAATTGGTTGAGAGATTAGAGAAAGCTGTCGCACGTTTAGAGGCGATTTCTTCTTCATCGTCTTCTTCCAGAAGCTTCGAAATTTCCGGCGAAGATGAGGCGTCGGATCCTTCGATCGTCGCTTTTGATGATCTGATCGCTAATTATGTTGGTAAGGTTTCGGGTGCTGCTGAGAAGATCGGCGGAAAGGTGTTGGAAGCGACGAATATTCTTCGCGATGCATTTTCTGCTTTGCGTGAGCTTCTTATTAAAGTTAAACAAACTCAGGTGAAATCTGATTTTCGAGTTTCAGATTGTGTTTTTTCGTGATTTCAATTTTCGACGGAAGAAGTTTGATTTGATTTGAAATGAGCGTGCTTACTTTGGCATTTTTGTTTTTGTTGAATTTGATTGGATGAAAGAGTGGATTTTTTGTGTGTAATGTGCATTCGAGGTTGATTATGTAGTGCTTAATGGATGCGGAATTGCGGATGTTCAATGTGGGTTGATAAATGAGAATCAATTAAAGATGAACGAACAGTCCAAGAATTATGCATGGTGATTTTAGATTATGAGCAGCTTGAATTAATTCGAACTTTCGAAGTGTCTTCTTGATAAATTTCATTGGAGTATGTGTTTCTTTGTTGAGTAATGTGCATTTGAAGTTAGTTATGTCTGATTTTAATTGGAATGTATTGTTACTTTGTTGAATGATGCATATTTGAAAGTAGCTATGTAAGTATGTAGTAGATGATTTTAATTGGAACATATAGATAATTTAAATTGGAATATACATATGATTTTAATTGGTATCATTGCTTAGTTAAGTAATGTGTATTTGAAAGTAGTTATGTCATAGATGATTTTAATTGGAATATATTGTTACTCAGTTGAGTAACGTGCATTTGAAAGTAGTTATGTCGTAGATGATTTTGATTGGAATGTGTTGTTACTTAGTTGAGCAATGTGCATTTGGAAGTAGTTATATTGTCGATGATTTTAATGGAATAGATCGTTGCTTAGTTGAGTAATGTGCATTTGAAAGTAGTTATGTGGTAGATGATTCTGTTTGGATGTATTGTTACTCATTTAAGTAATGCGAATGCAATAGTAGTTATGTATGTTGCAGAGGATTTTAATTAGAATATTACTTAGCTTAGTAATGCACATTTGAAAGTAGTTATGCCATAGATGATTTAAATTGGAATTTATTGTTTTCTAGTTGAGTATACATTTGGAAATTTTATGTTAGATGATTTTAATTAGAATATATCGGTACTCAGTTGAGTAATGCACATTTCAAAATAGTTATGTTGTACTCCGTAGATGATTTTAATTGAAATATAACATTACTTAATTGAGTAATACGCAGTTGATAGTAGTTATGTCATATATGAGTGGCTAGAGACAGTTATTAAGGTGTAGATGCTTGTAGTAAATGTGAATTGTTTGAATTGAGAGATTTAGATTAAATATATTGAGTTGGACAGTTGATTGATTTCAACAAAAATGATCACATTTTCATTCGCCATTTCTCCGTAGTGTGCATTTAGAATTTGTAATTCATACGCCGGTGCTCTACTGTGTGACCTTGCTATATGCCTATATCTATGTTTATGGTTTGGACTGTTGTCCTTGACTTTTGATGCATTTTAGATAGTTATTTTTCAGTCAGCTAGGTATTGAATTGGTATTGAGTGGTCTTAACAATTCAATAGCATCTTGAAGGGCATGGTCAACTCTCAATGAGCTAGGTATGATGGCATTAGTGGGAACTGACCAGTGCAATGATAGCATAGTGGCGGTTGGATTTGTTATGAAGAGAATCGTCATCAAATGGGGTAGATGTTAATGCTTTGTAGTTCATTTATACAATTGCTTCAAGATTGAGTGAGTACTTATAATGTTATAAGTAAGGTTTTGGGTAACCCTAAATATGAGGAATCATGTGCTTTGGAAATAAGGATGAGGGAACTAGCATGTCAACTTTCAGGAGACATCATTGGGTCATTTCAAGTCTTGTAACCTAATGTTAAGTATGGGATGTTTTTTTTTAATTGTAAGGGCATAAGGTTATCTTCCGTTGTCTGTTTTCTTACTAAGTGATCAGTAACAATTTACTAGGGGGACTTCTCATTAAGCAATCAGTAACAATTTACTATGGCCTCTATGGGGCATTCCCGCATTTTGAACACTTTTATTGTAATGATACACTAGGTTTGTTCATTATGTCACTTGATTGTTCTTTTTTTTCTGCTCCGAGGTAATCAATCATACAAAGCCTTAATCCCTAAAGTGGGGTTGGCTACATGAACCAAAATGACTATTTCATGCAATCAACAACAAAAAATGATGATTAATAAGTTACAACTTTTTTTTATACACCAGTGGATAAAATTTTACTCTCTAAAATTTGAAAATTAGTAAAGGATTAGAGGCATAGTGCGGATTACTGGATAACTTTGCAGAGATTAGTCCATTTGGAGACGCCCAAGTATCCTACTTTTATGCACTTTGGTTGTTAAACTGGTACTTGGGATCTGGTGAACATTTTGACTAGGACATGAGCCTGAACTGATGCTGTTTGGTCTGTGCTAAGATTATATGAACTATGAAGTTTTTGCTGAATACACTTCAATATTTTGCAGAAGCCTGACATGGCTGGGCTGGGTGAATTTCTGAAACCACTGAATGAGGTGATTATGAAAGCTAATGCCTTGACTGAAGGGAGGCGGTCTGATTTCTTCAACCATCAGAAATCTATTTCCGACAGTCTTCCAGCTTTGGCATGGATCGCATATACAGGAAAAGATTGTGGTATGTGTCTTATTACACCAACCTAACAAATGTACGTTTTCTTATTTAGCTCAAACTTAATTGGGCGTAATGCATCTGTTCTTGCTAGGTATGAGTATGCCTATTGCACACGTGGAAGAAAGTTGGCAAATGGCCGAATTTTATAGCAACAAGGTATTACTTGGCTTACTTTCACTTTCTGTGTGTGCGCGCCCCTATGAATATTAGAGGTCTCCTGTATGATAAAAAAATGCTAGTTTCCACTGATCAGCCATGCTTACAATAACAAATCATTAAAGGGATTGATTGTGATCCTTTTGCTATCTTTTAGCCTCTTATTTGTTCTGTTAGTATTTGTTCTATTTGTAATTTTGTGGTTGTATACTGGACAAATTACAAAATTACGCAATAAGATTTTCTTCTTATCCAGACCCACTTATTGTTACTTCATTGCTCAGGTTCTGATTGAATTCAAAAATAAGGATCCTAATCATGTGGAGTGGGCCAAAGCTTTGAAAGAGCTATATTTACCAGGTTTGAGGGATTACGTTAAAAGTTTTTATCCGTTGGGACCAGTTTGGGGTACCTCTGGCAAAGCAACGGTCTCTGCCGCACCTAAAGCCCCTGCGCCAGCTGCTCCTGCAGCACCCCCTCCACCTCCTGCTTCACTCTTTTCTGCTGATTCTGCCAAACCTTCTTCATCACAACCAAAGACAGGGATGTCTGCTGTTTTCAATGAGATCAGCTCGGGTGCTGTTACATCAGGTAGCTTCAGAACATGCTATATTTTTCCTGTTTCCCGGTGATTTATTGTTCACTGGTGTTGACCATACTTCCTTTTTTACAAGGCCTGAGAAAGGTTACGGATGATATGAAGTCTAAAAATCGTGCTGACCGTAGTGGTGTTGTTCCCACTGTGGAAAAGGAGCCACGTGCTAAATCGGCTGCATTTTCCAAAACAGGGCCTCCAAAGCTGGAGCTTCAGATGGGTCGTAAGTGAGTATTCCCCTTTATGATATCTATCTCTTTCTTTAACGGCTGTCACTGATTCTTTCATATACTCTTTTATTTGGTAGATGGGTTGTCGAAAATCACATTGGAAAGAAGGATTTGGTTATTGATGACTGTGACTCAAAGCAGTCCGTTTATGTTTTTGGGTGTAAAGATTCCGTTATACAGATAAAAGGTTTGTTGAGTTCTTCTTGGAAAAGTTGTTACCTTGACTCTACATAGCTTGGAAAATTTTGATTTTGTTTTTTTTGTTTTTTTTTTTTTTTTTTCATTTTAAATAAACAATAATTTCAATACTATTGTCTGTTGGGATCTCACGTTTTATCTTATATGAAGCATGCCTTTCTTGCCTTTTTCTTTTGCAGGAAAAGTTAACAATATAACTATTGATAAATGCACAAAGACAGGAGTTATTTTTATGGTCAGTTTGAAAATATATTGAGAGAAATCTGATTTCTACTGTGTTCTTCATCACACTGCACTTCTCAGGGTTGACTGACTCAGTGATATCTTGTCAAACAGGATGTTGTAGCAGCTTGTGAGATTGTGAACTGCAATGGTGTGGAGGTGCAGAGCCAGGTAATGTTGTTTCCCAGAAAATTGAGATTATGCGATAGTCTCCTTCCCTCTTGACTAGTCAACTCAGAATTTAGTCGATGGTGTATCTTGAGATTGGTGAATCTGAAATGCAGGGCTCAGCTCCAACAATTTCAGTGGACAACACGTCCGGATGTCAATTATATTTGAGCAAAGAGTCTCTGGAGGCATCTATTACAACTGCCAAGTCAAGTGAAATCAATGTGTTGGTACCTGCTTCCGAGGCTGATGGTGATTGGGTATGCTCCATAATTTATCTCGTGAAGCTCACTATTTCTGCAGTAGTTTTTCTCTTTCCTCTTGTTAGCATTGCTCTGAAGTCTGAGACGACGTCAGAGCAGATTTCTAAGTTATAAAAGTAGAAATTTTGATGAGAAGAAGATGATGATAGGGTTTCTATAAAGGAATGTTACAATGACTAAGCTAGTATCAAGCTTTCGAAAGTGAAAAACTAGTATCTCCCACGGCTAAAAGACTCATTAATTTTCAGCATCCCTTCCCTCCCTCTAACTTGCTCTTATTTATAATTATTACCTTGAACCAACTTTACTTCATCTCCAAGCAACCTCTATAACAGAAAAGTATATTGTAATTCCCAATATGCCCTTCTTCTGAATAGTATGAAAACCAGTTCTTAGCGGTGAATCATTTTATTGCTATGATTCTGGAGATGGTGGTTAGAGAGAACTCTATTGAGACATCTATTGAGGAAAGGCCAACGACAGCCTAAAATGGCATTGGTACTTTGCAGTATATATACCCTCAAGACAAGGTTTAAAAGGCTAAAACCCATAACAATTATGATTTCCTAGGAACTCATCTCATATCCTGGTGAAGGTCAACCTTGGAAACCTAATTGTAATTTAAATAAATACTCGTAGATAAATTTAAGCTTGTTGGGGGTACTTGAAAACGTAAAGGTATGGCGGGTAAACTCTGCTCTTTTCCTTGTTCTGAATTGAGCTGCTGCAACTTTTAGTTCTTATTGACTTAAATCTGAAAGTGGTAGGTCTGCTTACTAATAATGAAAAATATAGATTTAACAATTCCTCTGCTCTAGAAATTTTTACAAGACTGGAATTTTTTTCCTGCAGTCAAGTATTAGTCTGAAAAACTTCTGTTATTTATTTGAGGACATTGAATTGACTGTATTGGAGCTTGTTTCATTTCAAATTTCAAAAGGTTGTTTTTTTTTATTATTTTAATATGAAACATTTACTTATAACTTTATTTCCAACTTGTAGGGAGAGCATAATCTTCCGCAGCAGTACATTCACACTTTCAAGGATGGTCAGTTTGTGACATCTCCAGTTTCTCACTCTGGTGGCTAAATTTTCAAGTCTCCAAAGGCATATTTAGGTCTTTTCTTTGAGTCATATTTCGTGATTTATTTTTCCTTGACAAGGCTAAGAAGTTCATATTCCATACTTCTAGCCTGTTTTGATAATGTTTGTCACTTGGTTTTGAGTCAAAACAGTTTTGCGTTTGGTTTTTCCACTCTAATTTATTCTTTATTGATCATCGGAGTTGTATTTTATATGTGGTTTGGGTGTTGCTTTGTATGAGGTCCCTTGGGTTGATGTTACAAGGACTCTCTTACAAGAGTCTGTACTTTGTTTATTTCTTTTCACTTCATCACATGTATTGATCGACACTTCTTGATTGTGTTATTTATATTTTGGAAGAGTGTCGTTTGCTTGTCTCCTCTTTTGCCTATAGTCTTCTTAATTGTGAATACCTGAGTCTGCATGTATTGATATAACCTCCAATTGAATAAAGTGCGCGATGGAACTGTATGAGGCTCATATGTGGATAGTGGAGCTTTATGTGGAAAGCACATTGTATCCTTTTTAGGTAAGTGGCTTAGTTTAGTATGCTAAGGAATTGAGTTTGACTGGTATTGAGAAGGGGGTAAAATAACTAGAAGACCGTCAACGAAAAGAATTGAATCGAAACTCGAAAGAGCTACTGTACTTGGCTAATCTCTTAGTTTGCTGTGGATTATAATGAATTAGTCTAGAATCCTCTAGATATGTAACTGTATTGTTAGATACCGAACTTGCTAAAATTTTGAGAGCAAAATTAAATTTGTAATTTCACGGACACCACTCTTTTTTTTAGTTAGACATGTAGTAATTGATAGATGTTTAGCAATGTGCTTAGGTGAAATTTGGATATAGTGACTTTAGTGAAGTAATTACCACTTACCAGTTACCATAAGTTTTGGGATGTGTGGAGAGTCACGATCTCTTGAAATCGGGAAATGAACTTCAATAAATGAGTTATCCATCACTTTCGCCTGTTACCATGTGTAAAACAAAGCTTGCTAGTTTACAGCCCATTGTTCTGCTTGTTTGAAATCAGTAAACACATGCGTCTCGTTTTTTACAGTTCGGAGATCTGTAAACTATAAACAATCTCGTCTTTACGACGAAGAATCCTGGTTAGGTTTCGGTTCAGGCTTTAGATTTTGTTAGGCTTGTTTTTGTGTCTTGTAAATTAACCCACTCCCAATAATGGCAACTTATTCCATTCCTTCACAGCTAAGAAAGAGTACAAGATGATGTTCTTTGTTTGTTTTGCACACAAAAAAGACTAAGGAACAAAAAGTATTTTTACCTCTTTCTGCTGAAAACCGTTAACCCATTCATTTGAATATTCAGGATTCCCGTTTCCAAACAGCACGTTTAATCAAACGTAATGACATTTTGGTCCCCTCTCGTCCTATTTTCATCAACTTGTTGTTCTGCCTTTTTTCTTTTCTCACTTTGCTAATAATCAATCTTTGCATCTCATCTAATTAATGTTATGATGATGATGGAAACCAAATGAATGACATAACCATGGTTTAAAAATTAGTTTATTGGTGTTATAAATGTTTTATTCGACTTAATATATTCATTTTTAGCGTAACGATATGTGTAGATATAAATATTTATTGTTTTAAATTTTGAATTTGCTTTGTGAAATGGAGAACATTATGCAAGGAGTTCCTTCACTTATATAGTGGGGCATTGTAAAATCATAAAGTCACATAAATTCAAAAATAATTGAGATTATTAGACAAAGAAAAAGATAAAGGGATGAAGCCCCAAAATTGACCATCCCCTTTACCAAGAACCGTTACTACTTATATCTTTGTATCTTACCACCTCATTACCAACCATTTCATATACCATAGTTTCCCTCTTCAACCCATTTTTACCACCAAATTCGAAAAGAAACCCGAAAACTCATGATATTATCATCATCAAAATACTATAAACCATGACAAAAAACCATCTTCTTCCCTTTGTTCTGTCCTTCCTCTGTGTTGTCCTTACAACAGAGGCTCAGTCTTACCTAGGAATAAACTACGGCCTGTTGGCGGACAACCTACCGCCACCGGACACGACAGCGAAACTGCTCAAAACGACTCCGTTTTCGAAGGTGAGACTCTATGGAGCTGACCCTGCCATGATCAAGGCGCTCGCTAACTCTGGYATTGGCATTACAATTGGTGCTGCAAATGGTGATATCCCTGCTCTTGCTTCYGACCCTTCTCACGCCAGTCAGTGGGTTAGCTCGAACGTGTTGGCTTACTATCCTGACAGCAAAATCATCCTCGTTACGGTYGGTAATGAGGTCATCAGCTCAGGTTTGTTGCTGCTATATATTAGTCTAACAMWGCTCTTAGCATTGTTAACTATGGTTAGTTTCTTTATTTAGTCYACGTCGCATGGTTCATGCAGTCGACCCCATCTTATGAAATTAAGGCTCGTAGTTGGTTTATTTAGTTTTTGTTCTTGACAAAAGGTTTTAATTCTTGGAGGTAAAATTGATGATCTTTTGAGACATTATGTCATGCATATTTTCGAAAAATCAACTACTTTTTATAGTTTAGTTAATACCCAATATCAAATGTTAATGATTGAACTTGTTTGTGCTGGAATTTTTACAGTCTGATTTAGCTGATGATCTCGAATTTGAAATTTTGAAGTGTACAAAAASAAAAAGGGAATCTATTTTGGTATTTCTTTAAAGCTTCCTTGTTTCATGATGCTTCAAATTACATAATTAATCAATCTTTTCTTTATAAAGTATAAAGCTTAGTTGTTGTGTAACTCGATTAAGTAATAGTCTAATGAAGAAAAAGGTGAAGAAAGAAAGAAAAGAAGGAAGGAAGCAAGAAAAGTCTCAACTTCATTATTATAGATATTCTTGAACAAAAAAAAAAAGCACTCTATTATTTATTTTAATTTTGTTGGGGTGTAATTCTGTCTCTTATACACATCTAGATGTGTATAAGAGACAGATTTTGGTTAATATAGTAACCTTTTTTATTAATATAGTGACCCTTATTATTTATCACTATATTGATGTAAATTGAGAATGAGTGACTATATTGATATAAAGGGTTACTATATTAATATAAAAGGTAACTATATGTTTGATGTACAATAAATTTATTGTACATCCGATGCATACAATACCTTCTGGAAAAAAAATTCCACTATTATTTTGTTTTAGTGATGGCACAAAATAATATGCAGGGGACCAGAACCTGATATCTCAGCTAGTACCAGCAATGCAGAACATCCAAGATGCACTGAATGCAGCACAACTTGGGGGGAAGATCAGGGTCTCCACGGTCCATTCTATGGCAGTTATGGGTCAATCCGACCCGCCGTCGTCCGGAGCATTCAACTCAGATTATGGAGACACCATGAAAAAATTACTTGAGTTCCAGAAGGAAAATGGATCCCCMTTTACCATCAACCCGTATCCGTTTTTCGCGTACCAGAGCGATCCACGACCCGATACTCTTGCTTATTGCTTGTTCAAGCCTAATGCGGGTCGGGTTGATTCGGGATCCAAAATCAAATACATGAATATGTTTGATGCCCAGGTGAGTTGTTGGAAACTTTATTGGTTGTTATGGACTTATTATGGTATGGGTCTTCTTTGCATAAGTGGATAAGTTAGGTAAATGACATGAGTCAACAAGCTTTTACAGTGAGTCTTTATTGAATAATTCATCAATCATGTTTTGGTGTTTGATTATTTAGTATCTATGTTACCCAAACACCCTCATGTATTGGGTGTCGTATCGTATCGGACACGACATTCCTCCCGGATACTTCATTTTTAACTATAATCTTCACGTTTTATCTATAAAATAGCCAAGTGTCCGACTCGGACACCCGTATCTGAGTAGACACTCAATCCGTGTCCTTGTAACATAGATTAGTATAGTTTTTGAGTGTTTGATTGAAGATATCATACATCTATTACAAGTCATACAAGTGAAGTTTGTGAGATGTCCTTAATGTGGAATTAAAAGCCAACTCCTTTTGAAAAAGCAACTTCACAATCTTAAAGGAAATTGATCAGAAAATCAAGGGTGGATTGTGACACATTGCATGATGACAATTAACAAATATGAACTTGATAATGATTAATGTAATGGCACAGTGAATGGTTGACTCATGACCCATGTATGATCAAGTACATGAGCATATTTGTGTGTTTTTGATGCTTAGATGGTATTTAAGCTTATGGTATGTTTTTTCTGTTGTAATATTAGTCTCATGAGTAACTTGCACGACGAGTTGCTTAGGTGATGTGCTTACACAAGTTCTGAAGAAATCGATGTAGTAAAAGATGATAAAAGAATCAACAAGTTGCTTTCGTTAAATTAGTACGTAACTATTATCTTTCATCAATTATTATGCTTTGGATTTGTTCATTATAAGCGTTTTATTGTTTTGATTAAGTATATCATACAAGTCAAGCTTCTTTAGATGAGCTAGATTTTTTTTTTTTAAGAAATATACGTGACATTCCATTTTTACAAACTCTACATGAAACCGTATGATGTGGTACGCGTAAATTTATCCTTTGTAGTCGATAAGTTGTGGCTCTGTAAGAACAGGAATGATTTGAAAATGTGATTTGGAAAATTAAAAAATAGGGATGAAGTCCTTAATTAAAACAAACATGTGTATGCTTGTCTAACCTACAAACTACAGTTGATTTGCTGCAATTTTCTTTTCGGCATGACTTATGGTGTAAGCATCCACGAGAGTGACCGGCATCCACGAGAGTGACCGGCCCTCTTGTCATTTTTACCTCATTATCTGTTTAAGGTTGTTTTACAGGCTGGTCAAGTGGGCTTGTGCATTTAACTCAGACCCACATTTTCTTTATGTTTCATTTCATGTCCCATACTTTGGAAAAAGAAATAATTATGCATCATTGTGAAAATCAGTGGAAAGTAAAAAAGGAATAGAAAAGAAAGAAAAAGAACTGCATAACTTAAATTTTCTCTTGTAGAATACACATATGTGTCTAAGATTCTACTACCTTAATCCATAAGATTTTACTTAGAAGATAGATATTCTTTCTGAAATGATTTCGCTCTTTCTCCCCTGGATTTATGTCACATGGATTTGGCTATGTATGTATGTTGCATGTGCATACCAGGCCAGCAATCGAAACCAAGCCATTTTGTATGGATTTTGCATGTCTTTTTGCCTGAAGTGTTGATAACTTGATACCCATGTCAGATTTTCAGATTTTTAAATCGTCATGTCGAATGGAGATTTCGAGTGATTCAGCAATGCTAGACTGCTAGTAGAAGTAGTGGTTATCTGAGCAGTTGTACTGACCATTATAATTTCTTTTAGGTAGATGCAATACATTCTGCTCTTAGTGCAATGGGATTCAAGGACATTGAGATAGTGGTTGCTGAAACTGGGTGGCCATACCGTGGGGACAGCAATGAAGTTGGTCCGAGTATTGAGAATGCAAAGGCTTACAATGGAGGCCTGATTTCACACCTACGGTCCATGGTGGGAACCCCGCTGATGCCTGGGAAATCGGTCGATACATACATTTTTGCTCTCTACGACGAGGATCTGAAGCCCGGGGCAGGTTCTGAGAAGTCATTTGGTCTTTTTAAGCCTGACTTGTCGCCGACCTATGACCTTGACCTCTCCACTAGTAATATCACCCAGGTGAGACTTGTTTATCATCCTCAGTTTTCTTGATTGACCTCTCCACTAGTAATTAGAAGTAGTGTGTTGATTAAGCAGTTTTGATTGAACGTCGTTGTGTATTTGTATAGGCCCCGACAGCAAGTCCATCAAAATCTCCAGCAACCCCCTCGACAAGTAGTTCAGCTCCAACAAGCACTACAGCAGCTCCCTCAACAACTCCAGCACCAAAAACTACCCCTTCGGCACCCAATTCAAATGCGACTTCAGGGACGTGGTGTGTACCTAAGAAAGGCGTCTCAGAAACCCAATTGCAGGCCAATCTGAACTATGCTTGTGGGCAGAGTGGCGTTGATTGTAGCAAAATTCGAGCTGGTGGACCGTGTTACAATCCCAACACGGTGGCTTCTCATGCAGCTTATGCAATGAACCTCCTTTATCAAAAAGAAGGCGGGAGTCCTGGGAGCTGTGATTTCTCCCAGACAGCTACAATTACCTCCACTAATCCTAGTAAGCTTTATTTATCAGATCATTATGCAATACTTTCGTGTAAATCATCGTCACTCATTGATGTCAGTTTTGAAATTTCCATCTCTCTCATATGCTATTCTCATCCAACAATGTTCCTGTTTACCCTTCTCTCATGGTCTAGTGGATAAGTAGTTTTGATGGATGGTAACTAGTTAACGAGGAATACGATATGGTCGGTTTGATAATCAGATGAAAATGTGCTTAAAATCTGGAGTTCTTATTCAAACTACATGAAAAAGAGTTGATTTTACAGTGATTACTCAAACCTTTTACCATCACTTTTGGAAAGTCTTCTTACCAGTGTAACCCTGCATAAGCTAAACCTTATCGCGAGAAAAAAAAGTGTAACAAGATCATTAAGTGAGTCGATCAACACACGTACATACAACACATTTGATTAAGGTTACTGCTATGTTTGTTCAGTCCTATTGTGGAAATTTCTCATTATATTACTTTCGTTTTGAGTTTTAATACACTCGAAATCCAAGGCTGCTAATCTTATGCAAATTTCTTGCAGGTTATGGTTCTTGTGTATATCCTGCTAATGTGGAAAGTAAACAATCAGTGGGAGTTGGCAGCCTGAAGAAAGATTCCGGGGCAGAAGTTAGTTATAATAGGCGTTGGTTGATGTTGTGGTGTTTAGGTTTCCTCTTTCTTCCTTGAATCGTAAAAAAAACTCTTTTTCAACTCTCTTGCGCGCCTTCACCTTGCACCTCATCGTGCATTTTCGACTACTCAGAACCATTGGGGATCGGAAGAACTTGCTGCAGGTTAAATATGATAGCTACATATATATAGGTTTATATGATTTCGAACTTGTGGTTATCTTACAAGTATGTGGTTCAATGGTTGTAAAGTTGTATGTTGAAAATTCTAGCTAGGAAGGTCTTTGACCATTCTTAAACAGAGTCAAAGTATCGTCTCAATGATGTCTTTGTAAAACTTTTTTTGTTAAAATTTTTAATTGTGGAATTTAGCTACTTGGGTATGCGATATCATTTTACTCCAAATAGAATTTGTGCATTGTTCGTCATTAGATAAGAAAAAACTAACGCAATTGGATACTGAGTTGAACAAAGTAAAAAAAAACATGAATAGAAGATTAGAAGTCAATTGAGTATGCGGTCATCCAAAAGGGATCACGGTGCTCCGTCGTCCGTCGATTGTGCTCTCATTCGAAAGGGATCATTGAGCTTTATCTGACCTTAACTTTGCCCTCACTCACCCGTACGAGGATCATCGGGCTTGCTCTAACCTTGAAGGGATCATTGAGCCACATCATCTGCGCGAGTATGTGTTCATCACTTGAAAGGGGTCACCGTGTTCCGTTGTCCATCACCACCCTTACGTGGGGCGGATCATTGAGCCCCCTTTGATAGTTTGTTCGCCCATTGATCACCGCCCTTACGTGGCGTAGATCATCGGGCAGGGCTCTCTAACATAGCATGGTGATTAGTCATAAATCCCGAGGTGATCATCCCAAGTCCGACTGTCCCCATGCTATGCTAGGGGAAATGTTGGTGGGTGTGCCCATCCACACACTCAGGGGCCGAAAATATGCCGGTTAGCATTCCCATGGACACCATGCCTTGCCCACAAGCTTATAACGATGTGTAGTAAACTAGTAATGTATTAGTCCAACTCCCAGATTGATGTCATGTTAAATTAATTATTTACACTTACAAAATCATAACGAGATGTTATTTAGAGTGGACATTTTTAAAGATGTTTTTATCTTTTTTTGGACAAATGTTCTTATCTTGTTGAAATCGGTATACGAAAGTATTAAGTTAAAATATTTATGATATCATTGGTTGTACCGTAAAATTGATCACCTTTAATCTTGTGTTTTTTAAACGAGACATCACCTAATTTTATTTTATTTTTTGAAAATAAAAAATTTTAGGTTCAAATTGAATATGTAATTTTATTTTTTTACTAATTTGCCTTGACTCTTAAAAAAAACTTTTACACCCTATTAAAAAAAATGACAAACTTTTGAATGTGGCAGGCCACATCAAAGTTTATCAAGTGGCCTCTTGTTTTTAACGGAGCCCAATTACACGCAGTCCAACAAGGAAGCCCAATTTCACGCGTTTAACGGAGCCCATTAATGAATCTGTAACGGAGTCCAGTATAGTGGTGTAACGGAGACCGTTTCCGCTATTTTTTACCGTTTTGATGTGTTTTGGCACGAATTTAATGTTATTCAAACATTTCTGACAGTTTACTTCTTTTCTCCACTTTCTCAACTTCCTCCATTTTCGTTCAGTTGATCATTTGTTCTGGTTTTTTTTCAAATCTTCTTTATATTTCATTTCTTCTGGTTTTTCATTCTCTATTTTTGCATCTCGTTACTTTGAATCCTCTTTCTTCTTTTTATCTTGTTCAATGTTGACATTTTTCGGTTTTTCTTCTGGTTTCTTTGTTTACCTGTTACAAAAATGACGAACAAAAAGTCAAAATTGTGTTGAAAGGTGCTGGTAAAGGAACAACAAAGCTTGTTCAAGCTTCTTCTGACGGTTAGTTTTGATTTTCTGTTAATTGCTTTTGTTAATTAACTTGCAATTTATGTTTTTCTACTAGTTAGGGTTTTGAATTTTGATTTCCTCTGGATTATTTTTTCTTCTATATGCGACATGCAGTTGTTTAATTGAAGTGGTTTTGTGATTTTCATAAGAGTTAAACTTAATTTAATATAGTGGTTCTTATGATTCAGAAAGTAGTTTTCTGTTATTTAGAAAAGTAGTTCTTTGTGATTAAAAATTAGTCTTACTGTTTTATGCTTTAAGCTTTTTAGATCTGTCTTTTTTGTGTTGTTTTGTGTTTAATGTTATTTTTTTTTGTGTATTTTTTAGATTTGTTGTGTGGTTTATATTTGATTATTTCTTCTTCAAATGTGTTTTTTAATGTCTACTTTTTGTTAGTAGTTCATATAGTGAAGTTTAGTAGGTCAGTTAATTCATAAAAGTAGTTCATTCAAATCATGAAAGTAGTTCTTGTTATTTATAAAAGTAGTTCTTATAATTCAGGAATCTTGATATTTTATTTAGTACTTTATATATGAACTACTTATGTTAGTTAGATGAACTACTTCTCTTAGTTATAGAACTACTTTTCTTACATATATGAATTACTTTTCTTACATTTATTTGATTATTTTTTTCAAATGTATTTTTTTAATGTCTACTTTATGTTAGTAGTTCACATATTGAAGATTAGTAGGTCAGTTAATTCATAAAGTAGTTCATTGAAATCATGAAAGTACTTGTGTGGTTTATATTTGGTTATTTCTTGTTATTTAGAAAAGTAGTTCTTGTTATTTAGAAAAGTAGTTCTAGTTACTTAGAAAAGTAGTTGTTATAGTTGTAAAATTAGTTTTGATATTTTTAATAGTATTCACATAATATTGATGTTTTCATTTAAGTAGTTCATATATTTCATAAAAGTAGTTCAAACAAAAGGAGTTTGATATATTGAGGATGTGCTTTTGTATTTATAAATGCATATATGTGTTATAGTAATTGATTTAATGTTGTAAATTAAAGCAGTTTCATTCTTGTGCTTTAAGTTGTTGTTTTTTTTTTAGAAGCAGTACAGAAGGATTATTCTGCTGTTGATGGTGAGAAGATAGATGATATTAGTGGTGGTGATAATGTAAATGATGCTGTAGGTGGTGATATTAGTGGTGGTGATAATGTAAATGATGGTGTAGATGCTGATATTAGTGYTGCTGTTGATCCGAGGGTTGGTGAGCAGAATACTGGTGTGGAAGGTGGTGCTGAATTTGGTGAAGAAGCAAAAGATACTGAAGTAGATAATGATGTTAGTGAAGCTGAGGAGACTGTTGRTGTATCTTCTTCATTTACTTATGAGGATTATGTTAAATTTACAGACAAAAAGGCTGAAAAAAATTGTTTGATAGTTGGTACCTTCGTAAATTTGTCAAGGTTGATGAATCTGAGCCTTTAGTTGAATCTCAAGTTAGGGGTAGGGGTAGGAATATGGGTAGGGGTAGGGGTAGGGGCAGGGGTAGGGGCAGGGGCAAAAGTTTGGAGGAAGAAGTGAACAGAAATATTGAATTAGATGAGCACTTTGAAAAGGTTCTTAAAATCTATTCTCAATCTCAAAGTCAATCTCAATCTCAATCTCAATCTTTATCAAACAAACCAGCCCCTTTGGATGTTGATGTGGCTGATACAGTTCAACAAGATGTTGTGAAGTCTAGGAAAGTTCAGGCTGTGCAAAGAAATGTGTATGTGAAGAGAGATGCAAATGAATTGATTCCGATTGATCAGAGGAATATCCCTTTGAAACGGTACGTATTTGTTTTAAAGTTTTTATAATAATAGAAATGTAGTGGTTATAATAAATAAAAGTTATTTTAAAATTTGAAAAAAGTATTTCATGTAATTCAGAAAACTGTTCTTAAATTATTATTCTTATTTTTTTACATAAATATTTTATTTAATATTAATTATCATAGAATCCCGGAAAAGTAGTTCATTATTGTGCAGAAAAGTAGTTCAATATTAATTAAAAGTAGTTCATATTTATTTAAAAAGTAGTTTCATATATACTTAGGATTAAGTCGTTCATGATTGTTCAGGTCAAAAAGTCTAGTATCATATTTCTTGTTAAAAGAGGTACTTCATCTAATGTAATGAAGAAGTAGTTTCTTAGTATCGTTGACAAAAAAGTTAGTTATCTTTTATTTCATTAGTTATTGAATTGTAGAAAGTTAATACTAGTTGCTAGAAATAAGAATATAGTAATGTGTTAATTTATGTAGATTTGTAGTTCATAGATTGCTCGAAGGTATTAGTTCTGTAATCGTACTTTAATTCGGTATTACCGCGGCGTTGTTCTGTATATATAATGATTTTCTTAACATGTTGTCTGTTCTAGCATGAGTTGTTTATGTTATGTAGTGGTGGGATTTTCGTTGAATTAGGTATTATGATCCACAGGAGCGAAAACCGCTAATCAAAAGGGCAACAGATAGAAGATGGTTGCTACTTATGTCATATCTGCCGTGATTTTGTTGAATGAAGTATTCTTATACCGATATATGTGTAAGTGTTTTGTTTCAAATGATGTTTTTGTTGTACACATTATATTATTTTTTAATACAAGTTTCAGGGTAAAAGTACGTATTAGTGTTTCGTAATTAATATAATAAAGTAGCTTGTTATGTTTTTACTTTATCTTAAAAAAGTTGCAGTTGTCTGCTTAATATTCATACAAAGTAAGTTGTCGTGTATTTTATGAAGTTACTTTGTTATTTTGTATTTTCAGTCCGAGTGGATCTAGAATATCTTTTATGGGTTGGAAACCCCAATGAAGTGTCAAAAAGTGATTCTACATAATTCAAGAAAAGTATGTTTATATATTTCAGATGCAGGTAGTGTTATTGTTCTCTCAATAATGTAGTAAGTAGTGTGGTGTGTGTATATATTGATAAAAGATACTTGTTTTATTTTGTTTTTTTGCATGTTTGCTTTGTACTGTAGTTTTGAATTGGTTTTTGTTCAAGCATCCAAGTTCAGTGTTAATAAGTTAGGTGATTTGATTGGGTTTAGATTGAGTGAGCTAAGATATAATTAGATGCATTGTTTGCTAATCGTATTATGGTGATTTGAGGCTGTGTTTGGTTTGTTTTGTTCAACTTTTTTTTGATTTATCTTTGTGGAGGTTTGTTGAGTTTAGTAATTGATTTTTATTAGGTGTACCTCTACTTACTGAGATATTGATTAGGGAATTGTTATATAGGAATTTCGATGGTGATCTTTAGATCTGGATTTGGGGCATCGTTTGTGTGTTATATAAGTGTTCAGTTAGTATTTGTGATTTGTTTCATGATGTGTTGGTCTTCTTCTTTATGCGTGATTTTGGAGTTGATGATTGGTGGCTAATAATGAGTTTATTTTTTATGATTGTTTTATTAAATTGTAATGATTCTGGGATATAAGACATGTTTTGCCGAGATTTTGGTAAGTGTTGGTCATGTTATCTTTTCCATTCATTTGTGTTCAGGCATTTTTCCTGCAGTTATTGTGAGAGTGATAGATTGGTTGATTTGATTGTTTTGTTTAGAACATCGTTCCTTTATGCTTTTGCATTATCTGTCTGTTTGACTCAGCAGCTGCACAACACAAAGAATGTCATTTAAAAGTTGGGTGCTGTTTGTGGGATGAATATTTGGCCAATGTGAAAACTATGATTGGTGTTCTTTATGTTTTTAAGAGCATTTGGGTCTGAGTCCTGGCTTTGAAATGTATAGGTTGATATACAACACAGGCATATTCCGTTGGGGTGTAGTCTGGTTGTTATTTGTCTGTTATTTTCAGATGTTCTGTTAGGCAGTACGTACAAGCAGGTCCCTAGGTAATACTCTTATTAACATTGACCTTACATGAGAGGATTTTTAAGAGTAGGATTAAGATGGTCAAGGCTGCGTATCGATCATATTCGGGTTTCGTGCTTTTCGCACTTGATGAGACCTATCCCTATTACCGTTGTTGAATAAAAAGTTTGTTGCGAGTTGGAGTTATGGTGTTTGAAGAGTAAGAGGAAGAAAGTTAAACAAATCTTGAAACCTGCGGTAAAGTTTCCAAATAAATTCAAAGGTTGAAAGGTTGAAAGACACCTTGCTGTTGAAGTTCCCAAACAAGAATGAATCTTCTGGTGAGCTTCCAAAAAAAAGAAAGATTCTGCTTGAAAGTCCCAAACGACAAAAGATGGTGATGAAGATTTGTTTTGTCAAAATTCATTTGCCTGATCAATTCAAAGACAGATATCAGAAATTACTTGCCACTGTAATAATGTATGTGTTGTTGTAATTGGTTCTCTGGTCAAAAGTTAGTTCATATATATTTGAAAAGTAGTTGATATATAGTTGGATAAAGATAGTTTATAGATATTGGTCAAGGGAGGGATAGTAGACCAGCATCGAAATTTTGTGAAATAGCTTCATATATTTCTGAAAAGCTAGTGTCATAATATGTCTGAAAAGTAAGTTCATAAAATGTCCTGAAAGTAGTGTCATATATTTTCGAAAAGTAGTGGCATATATTCTGAAAAGTAGTTCAATATATTTGTGAAGTAGTTTTGATCATTTTTAAAAAAGTAGTTCAATATTTGTCTAAAAGGTAGTTCAATACCTAGCAGGAAGGTAGTTTCATAATAACTAAGTAAAGTAGTTCAATATAATAGAAAGTAGTTCATATAAACTGAGAAATAGTCAGTTCATATAAATGTGATAATAGTTAGTTCATCTACACAATTCTTATAATTCAGAAAAGTTATTTTATCATTTCTAGAAATCATTTCCTATAATTCAGAAATGTAGTCGACCTCTAGTTGGAGTAGAGAGTCTTCCTGAAAAAGACGCGTTCTTTGTTTGTCTTATTTTTTTTTTGTATTTGTAGGAACTTGAAAAAAAAGTACTGTGCTTCAGGAATGTCAAATTGTTAAGTTTCTATAATTGAAACAAATGTTGATCAGTATGAAGTCTTGTGCAGAACAACTTGGAACACTTCTGTTTCAGAGAAAACAAAGGAGAAGTCTCCTTCCCTCTCTCAGATTTAAGTATGCTGCCTTCGAATGATCTATTTTGGAAGCGAGATTGATAGATTGACTAAGAGGGAAATTTTGATATGAAGGATGAGTTTCCCATACTGCTGTGTATGATGCATTTCGCTTATGAACGGTGGATTGGTTATATCACGCACTTGTTCTTACACATTCTACCAGACGCACAATACATTCGCTGATATTTTTGGTCAATGAGAATGAGGCGTTTATTTGTGGCTTGTCTAGTGCGAATGCAGAAAAGGGTGATCGATAGAAGTTCATGTGAAACGGAAAGTTGATGAAGATGGTTCTTGCTGACTAATCCTACAAATCAAACTTGAATAGTCAGGATGAAGTGATGAAAATGTGTGATTCTTATTTGCTGATCAACCAGGTGTTATTGGGGAACCTGGTCATGGTGATGATAGAGCAGCTGGTGTTGAGGAAGCTGCTAATGAGAAGAAGTTGGTGTTGCTTTGATCAAGCACTGCTGTTGCTCTTTACTATTCTTTGTTCTGCTTACTTATGTGATTTTGATATATCAACAAGGGTGCAGTTGATGCTGGTGTACAAGTCCTGCATGCGGTGATGTTGATAATAAATGGCAGTAAGTAATCCTGCTTCTGAATTTGATACTGAATCTTGCGCCTCTCTGTGTCTATGTTGCAATCTTCCAGTGCTGGCTGTTCAAGTTTTCATCTTCTGTTTTTAGAGAAGTTCCACTGATTACTTTGCCTGAGTCTAGTTCTTGAATTTGGGTTTAAGAAGTGACAGTGGCTGTGATTCTCTCCTGTTAGAAGACTGTTTTAAAGGAATACTTTAGAACCATTGATTGAAAGTATTGAGGAAGAGGAAAAGGAAGGAAATCAGAGTTGTGATTGGCTGATGTTTATTGTGGACCAAATTTGAAGGAGAAGAGGCCAGCGGAAAATTTTCAAAAAGATGGATTCCTGGGAGTGATATGATTGTTGATCCGAAATATAAGGTTGTCATTAAACCTCGTGGTACTCCTCCAAGAAGCGGATAAGCTGAATGTTGTAGAATCATTTTTGAGACTTTGTTGTCAGTGATATTACCTACTGGACAGTCCTGATGGGATAATGTGCATCCTTGTGTCAAAAAATTGCAGAGTTGGAGTGCTATGAGAACAATAGAGACAAGGACGGAAATTACTGATCTGGTGACCAGTGGGATAGGGTCCTGCGCGGACCACTGAAAGCTGCGGTTGCATTTGTTATCATCCTGATTATCCTGAAAAGTAGTTCTATAGTTAGGAATCTGTTCTAACATATATATGTTTTTTTTAAAAGTAGTTCATATAATTCTAATGTATTCATATTTATAGTCAACTGCATGGGTAAAAGTAGTTTTTACATAATTCTAAAGTGTTCACAATATTCTAAAAAGAGTTCATGGTAAAATATATTGTAGAAGTAGTCCATATAGCTAGTAAAAACGTAGTTAAATCAAAAAGTAATTCATAATAGTTAAGTTCAATATAAAGTTCTAAAAGTAATTCTATAAAAGTAGGTCCTTATAATTAATTACCTTGCAATAATTAACTTTGTTATGTTCTAGTATTCAAAGTATTGTTTTATATTTTTTATTGATTATAGATGCACAATTGCACTTTGTTTTAATGTGTCTACTTATTTTAAATTATTATTTTGACCTCATTTTTTTGTTTTGTATTTCTGGTATTTACTTTAAAGATTTTTTTTGACTTTATTGTGTCTTTTTGGCAAAGGAAGTGAGGAGTTGGCTATGTATGGCTTGATATGTTTGCTCTAAACAGAAACTTTTTTAACTCCTTCGTGTCAAGGTGAATGGATAGTAGTCCATTAATAAGAGTTTTATTTTTCTGTTGTGAGTATGACGCTGGCGAAGAATCGGAAATGAGGCCTGATATGACTGCGTCAGAGATGAATCAGAGCATGATCGTGTATAAGACGGCGTCTTACTATTTTTACGGAACCACAGCTTTAGCTGTAAGTTTTTTTTTCTGTTTTTTTATTAAATAAAGTCATTATATATTTTAAATTAAAATGTATTTAATCTTTTTGTGGACAACTTTGAAGGCGAATTATGAAAGGTAAAAGGAAGAGAAATCGAGTGTGTGGAGAGTGAAAAGCAATTGTTTGATTGTTTAGGCGATTGTGTCTACACACCAGCATCCAATGTGGC
>SNQN01000091.1:0-11424 GCA_008642245.1 Bassia scoparia
AATCGACAAAGAACGCAAAAAGACTCGTGTTATGTGTATTTGTGAAAGAATTTTGTGAGTGAGAGAGAGAATGCAAATACGTATGTGAATTGACTGAGTATGCTTAGATCGTTCAGTTGGAAGTCCCCTCAAAGTCGAGGGCAAGGTGATTATAGGCGCGGAGGAAGAAAACTAAGCTATATACACTGGTGAGCTGCGTTATATACGCTCAAAGTCTGCGTATATACGCAGCTCACCAGCGTATATACTCCTCAGCATCCTACGTATATACGCTCCTAGGAGCGTATATACGCAGGCTTCTGCGTGTATATTTTTTCCAAAAATCTGAAATATTTTAATTCGGAATATTCTTGCCATATGTCTCGATTTTCTAAGATTACGGATTATTCTAGACGCCTCCTTTCGCAAGAAAGTATATTTCTAGGAGATTCTAGAACATTCCGCGTATTTTCTAATTATTCATGTATTTTCTGCGTTTCTGCGTATTTAAACATTGCAAATTCATAAGAAATCATAGAAAAATCAGAAAATAATTTTAAAAATACTGGCGGATTCAGAAAAATGTGACGAACATGATGAAAAACAAAAGGCATGAGAATCGCCAGCGTAACTTGTTTGAAAACCTTTGAGATTATCGAGAAAACCGAAAGAAAATATTTTTGCCTTGTATTTGACCTTTGACTCATAATTTCGAGWGTGACTTCACATATTTCGAGCTTCATTACGAGTTCAATTGCGTATTTTCGAGTTCAAATTAATTGCGACATGTGGTATACTTCATCATTGATTACTCATTTGGGGAGACATTTTTAGGTGTCTACACTTCCCAACGCATGTTTTTTTTTATTGTTTATATCTTTAATTTCATATTTGTATAAACTATAATGTACTTATTAGCATAAACCAATTAGTTCAGGAAGCTTACCTTTTTTAAAAAAAGAATCCACTAGAACAGTGGAATAATGAGACGATCATATAAACTATAGCCTTACAAGATAATTATATATGAGATTTCTACAATYCTTAAATGAATGGCAAGAGCTTATCATTATATCCTATGATTAATTTTCAGCTTGCCGTCTCACAAAGACATTATACTAACCAAAATCATTTCAAAGGAGATGTCGAGCACAAGACARTAAAGCAACAATAGATAGAGTATTAAAAAGATCATCTTCAGGTCCTTAACCGGCTTTCCTYCAAGTGCCAGTAAAAATGTTGATGTTCCTGCCCGTGGAGGCCCCAAAAATAATGTCATCCTGACAATTAACACATCAATGCGTAATCGAGAGGCAATCATTCACACATAGATGGACTAAATATGCAACTTCATTTTTAAAAAAAAAAATATTTCTCTAGCTGAAAATTTCTTGTGATGACTAACATAACAACAACTGCAACAATAATAACAATCCAGTATATATACTACTACTGGTCTACTGACTATGAATGTGAATTTCCAATGCATAATCAAAACGATATAAATAGGATATGACGGAAGTATCTGTTCTCACTCTCTTGAACTCAATTCCAACAAACATTAATCAACTCCTTTAAACATATATCTAATTTAAATCATAAATCACAAACCCTAACTTTTGAAAATCCTAAAATTCGTGCAACATAATCAACCAATTACAACATTTCGAACACCAGATCTAATCAACCAATTACAATAGCCTCCCTAAATAAACTAATTAATCACACAATAACTAACCAATTCCAACGATAGCAAAATAGCAAACAAACAACCACACCAGCTTCAAAATAGCAAACAATCAAACCATACCAGCTTCAATTAAAAGCAACCAAACAGACAATAAACTTACTTCATGCCATAACCAGCCCCGCCGCACATAAATTCACGATGCAGCATCCCATCTCGAAGAACCAAGGTGGGGTTCATGGTTCGCATCGCAAAATAATCAAAAGAAAACCAAACGGCAAATGCAACGACGACCGAGTAATCATTCTAAATATATGAAATAATCAAGCCCTTGGAAGAGAAATAAGAGAGAAAATGGCGTTGGAAGAGGAATAAAGATGAAAACTTATGAAGGGAATGAATGAATCGTGAGGTAGTGGAAACTGTGTTGAATGAATGAATCGTGAGGTGAAAGGCTGAAAGCTGCTCCACGCATGTAACAAGTAACAACACAAAAGAATGATGTAATGGCATGATGCAAATAATGATGCATGAGATGGTCAATATCGTAAATATCATTTGGACCAAACTTAAAACTCTCAAATTTATGATTGATGGGATTAGCCGCATATGATGAACCTTCAGTAAATATTATTTTATATTGTCCTTCAACAAACAATCCCAATTACAATTACACATTTAAACAAAATACGATTACAATTCATTACTAAATCACTAGACAATAACAAGTAGGACTTTGTTTATGAGGTTTCCCCTCTCTCTTCCATAAAAAAAAAAATAAAAAAAAAATAAAAATAAAAGTACCACCACTACCTTCATTCGAACTTTATACAGTTATACGCTTGAAAATAGGTAAACATTTTGTTTGACTACACGTTTCTTCTCGGAGTTCTCACTAGATTTACATAACCATAACTAACATTATTAGCACCAATAGGTCATTATGTCCATCTTTAATCAATACGAATCATGGAGTATTATGTTTTTAGATGACAATCAACTTGCATTATAATATAATTAACATTTTCATTTTGCTAATTTTATTACTTAACTATCATATCAATATCATTGATGTGTGCCACCATAGCTTGTAAACTTATTAGGCAAAGACTTGGATTGTAATGCATCTAGTGCATAATAACTTTATTGAGCACTAAAGTATAGTGACGCGTGTGTTTGATATAGTAATCTCTATGATTCATCACTATATTGATATAATGTGTACGTACAAGGGGTCACTATATTGACAGAAAGAATCATTATAATTTTTTGTAAAATAAAACTTATTTTGTATCAGATGTACATAAGTTTTCTCGACTTATAAATGTAAGATCTATAAAAATCTTGTTTTTCCGTCTTCAACTTAAATTGTGTTTTAAAATTTTCGTATACACACTCTCCATTCACAATTTAATTTTTATTTTATGCAAGTTATACTTTAACCTAGCTTATTTTCTACTATATCACACAATCCATCAAGGGTTAACTATTAAAAAAAACGATCGATAAATTAAAGGCAACTAAAAATTTAAGTGTTTATTAGCATCCACTACAACGAACATACAACAAGAAATTTGTATTATGTAGTTACATATATATATTTGATAATCATCTTTACATTCTAATGAATGAAATACGAGTAACACAAATAATCCTCGTGAAACAAATTGTCTATTTTTTATCATTTCGGATTGTTGAGAAGAATCAAGGGTGTATTGGATTGTAACCTCGCATAAATTAATTGGATGCAACTCAATAAACAGCTTGATCGATGCAAACTTTACCACTAAGCCAAATACTATTTAATATTATAAAACTAATTAATTAATCTAAATAAGATAGCTATAGAGTACTCAATCTAAGCCATCTATCTATCATGGCAAGAGCTTCCGGAGGTTTATACTCTGGGGCGGTGTGTCCTCCTCCCTATAAATTAAATACAATAATTATACTTCGTACATCAAATCAGAATGTCTTATCAGTTTATCATATGTCTATATTCCAATATTGTCTATTAATCAAAATGTTCAAAAGAGATGTAGAAATATATTATTTTATTATTATTATCATACCTTAATAGTAGAAAACGTTAAATGATAAGGATGGTTTATGTACTCCGTAACAAATCTGCACATAAGTTAAAAGCCACAATTACAATACAATGATATAATAAGGCCATAATCTACAACCAACTTGTAACATGTAAGATTAGGGATGAACGAAGAAAAAAAGAGGTTAATGGTTGGTAAAATAAAAAAAAATGGAGGTTTTTAGAAAGGGTGAAATCAATACAATTAGGAAAATGCTTATTTGAGGTTATTTGACATTAACTATTTATTCCATAAAAAGTTAATTAATAGAAATATTATTATTATTATTTATTGTATTTAGAGAATTTATGAACCATTAGTTGATTGATCTGAATAAACTAAACAAATTTGTTCAATAATGCTTGACTTTATACTTTGATCAATTAAGAACTTAATCAGTTAATTTGATGGAAAACATTGATGAAGGTCAAATTGTCTTAATTTGATGAATCAATTATGGTCTAATTGATAAGATTGAGTATTAAAGTAGATTATTTTTTCTATTAATAAAATTCTTAATTATAAAATTCAAGAAGGTAGTATAGACCATTTTAGCTGCACACCACCGCCATGCTCCCACTTGGCTATATTATAGATATAGTACAGAATGGTCGACAATCTTTAGCCATGTTTCAAAACCTCATCAAAATATTACTTCCTTTGTTCTTTTTTTTTTACGCGAACACTAAAAGATTTCATATTAATGTAGAAAAGCTAAACGACAATTACAATCCGAATTCCGCAAACTAATTGACAAATACAATACACCTATCAATATAATGAAAACATCGTACGATTGTTCAAATTCTTGAATAAATAAAGCCTTAATGAAAATTTTCGTCTGAAATAATACCTTCTGTGAGTTCACGCGATTCAGCATGATCAACTGATGTAAAGTTAGTTGGATAATCATGCATGGCTGCAGAGTCAATTACATATCCTCACAATCAAATTGAAGCGGTTGGATCTTCATGGTCCAATGAAATCCATGACACACTACTCAAAAAAACTAACTCCATAGATTGAAATCTGGAGGAGATTAACAAAACAAAAAATGAAACAACCTAGAAACACCATGAGAGGCAATTATTTTGGACAAAAACTGAAGACCCAAGAGACGTTGTTTCAAATTAACTATCGCACGTAAGAACTGCTCACACCGCCGAGAGAAACAAATATAAAACTACTCCCTCCAACCAAAGTCTCGATTTAGGAAGCACCTAGCCTAAGAACTGTTCCAACCTAGGAAGGACAAACCAGCCACCACCTTCCGAATTGAGGCTCGTGAAGGCTTGAGTTCACACCACTGATGTCCCAGACGACGAGAGACACACCTAACATGACAACAGGTAATGAATACCACACAAATCGAAGGGTGAAAAAAACATCGAACGAACAAAAATAAAGACCTTAAAAGAAAGAAAAAAAAACACTAATCCACAAGAAGTACAGTCAATCCAACAGCCGCCACACCACCAACGATAACGACCCTAACGACAACAATCGGACCTAACCAAAACGAACCCTGAGGACAAGCGTGTAGATGGAAAGGACAAAAGCAGCAGGCAACGGCGTGAAAGAGAAATCCAAGTTGATAGTAATGGTGAATCAACTAACCAATCTATGGGAAGATAGGAAAAGCCGGCTTGCCGGCGACCTTGTAAAACCAAGCGAAGGCACCGACGAGCCGACGCCGTCGTCGCTCAACGCACATTAGGGTTTCGCATGAGAATTTTAGAGAGGTTTAGTGAAAGGGGATAGAATATACCAATTAATTATAGATCGAACTTTAATCTATTTCTTTTGTCTTTATTTGCAACCATTTCTTTTTATACATATAGGGTCCATAGTCTATTAGTACTTTAACTTGATCTTATACCTTCATATATCAATAAAAATTGAGAAAATTAAACACTACTAAGGCCCTATTCTTGTCAGCTATTTGAATAAGTTTAGTTAAAAATAAGTTCTGTTCCTAAAAATAGATTCAATCAATAGTAATAAATTCAATTTAATAAAAATAAGTTTCGAAATTTATTAAGATTTCAATGAAATAGTAGTGGCTTTTCAACAAAATTCAATTTACAAGAACTTACAAGGCGAAGAAATCTTATGGAGCAATTTATATGATTTTATAGATTTTGTGTTACCTATAAGGTTACTAGTATTTTTTTGCACGCTTGCGTGCATGTCAACCTAACGTATTTATAAACTCATTGTTATTTGTTCGTGTTACAACATTAGCACTAAATTTAATTTTATTTGTTACTACATCCTTTAATCAATGTGTGTTTGTAGTTTTTTGTAACATATATTCAATATAATTTAAAAAGTGAAATGTATAGAACGGAGGAAAAAGTTGTTACTTAAATAAAGTGGAAAAAACTGTGTATAGTTTTGAAAGTAGAAAGTTGATTAACATAATAGAAAACGATCTAATGATAATCACCTATAGTTAGGTTAAAATTAAGTATTATTAAAATTCATGTAAATTTTTCGTTTTCCTCTCTATGAATTAAGTTACATTGTCCAATTAATTTTTTACTCATTTTTTCAATGCACAATTCATTTTCTAACATGGTTAGTATAAATATAATTCAACTTCATTGAACATTTAATTGGAAATTTCAAATTTTTATTTCATCTTCAATATTTTTTTAAAGGGATATTCATCTTCAAAATAAGGGCAAGAATTAGAAAATTGCATTTAATATGAAATGGACTTTAATTTAATTTTTATTTTTTATTTTTATAGAATAAGCATTTAATTCATTAAGGGTACATTGTATTTTTGAAGGGGGACATCATCTTCCCCCCTTCACTTATATATAGAGATGTATCTAAGGAGGGCTGATAAACTCATCAAAGATGTTGGAATAAAGCCAATTAGAGAGAGACTTTATATGTCACTTCTAACTACTTCTTTGATGGACGACATTTTAATTTGCACAACACCATCAATTAATACACGTACTTTATATATACATAAAAGAGTATTTTTCTTTTCTGATTTGCTTTTATAGTGGAGATCACTTGGGTCCACTTGTCCTTTTACCTATTAAAATCAGATTTCAAAACAATAAAATATTATTTGATTGGGTTTGTTAATTCAATTGCTTGATAAAACACAATATACTTCCTCGTATCTAACCACTTATGATTTTTGCGCGTGGTTAATTAGGGCACGTTAGAGTATTGGATAAGATGTAATCGTACCTTATCAGCGTATTCGACGAATGTTCGAAGCAGTATAAGCTATCATCAAAGCTTCACAAGAGAGTTCCTTTCGAGCACTATATACAGGTAAAACGTTTTATATACTCGATCTTAAATTACGTGTAATTTATATTTTTAAAACAGTAAGATAATTATCCTGTGACTTAAATTAGTTATTTCATCCTGACGCATGAGAATGTTATCATCAGGCCTTATAGGGAGTTATGGGTCACGGGTGGTTTTTAAAGTAAAATGATTTTGATGGAAATAATTTTCATGGAAATAATATGTAAAAAATTGATGATAAATAGGGAAAATGAAGGAGTTAAGGAGCTAGCAGTGAGAGTTGAGTGTACAAGAATAGAAAGAAAACATTTTTCCTTGCATTTGCAAGGAAAATTTTTCTATCATGTAAGAGAATTTTATTTCCATTAAAAATAATTTACTTTTCTTTGTATACCAAACAATGTAAAATTAAAAGGGGAGGAAAATACTTTCCATGGAAAATGTTTACGCTCTCAAATGAAATTGATTAGGCAAATATATGGTACATAAACGTAGAAAAATATGGTGTGATTCTCAGGATAGAGTTAACAAAGCAGGCTGGGCGTGGGCCTGAACGCAAAATTTGTCCGACGGAACTAGGAATGGATGTCCAACCTTTTTAGTGGTTTGACTTAGTCCTTACCCGCCCTAAATTATAAGCAGAGCTTGTCCGCGGGCTAACGAGCTAATATGCATTGTGAATACATAATCGATAAATTTTATAATTTAACCAATAAGATAAAATTAATTATTTGCCCTCAGTCCATTACTAATATTTGATGAAATACACACAATAACTGGTTAAGATGTATGACAATAGCAAATCCTTACATTATATTGTAATATATTGTTATTACTTCCTTAATACTAGTAAGTACTATGCAACAAGTAATAAGTAATAGTTATTCATACTTTATTAAGTAATAATTAATGGACTAATGGACTTAGGTATGTAATTTGAATAGTTTTCACTTCATAAATAAGTAAAAGTAATATTATACTTCCTCCGTAACAAAAAAAACGCAACAAACTCCGTTTTTGGAAATATCACAATAAACGCAACAAACTTTTTTTCCATATATGGTAAGTTTTAACACATAAAATGTCTATTTTACCCTTACTTATAATATTTAAAACATAATTAACTACCTAGATCAACCTTATCAACCTATAATCTAAATTAATTTAAAACTTAACCTACTAATTCACCAAGGACCACACTCTCCCTCCTTTAACACCACCGCACCACCACCACTAATTATTTTTCAATGACTACCACTGCAACCACGAAACCATAACCCCACCATTCCATTGTATTCAACGACCACCACCGCTAGTACCCAATACCCATGCCATCCCCACCGCTGCTACTAGCCACCATTCACGACCACCAATGAAATCGAACAACGCAACCATCCCAATTGCAACAAAATCAAACAAAATATGGGCAATTGCAACGAAATCGACCCCAATATCGCGCAGGTGGTTCGACTGGGTGTGGGAAGACAAAAATCGAACCCTAACAACACAAATCATGGCTTATGTGGTTCGATTGGGTGGTGAGGGTTTCGAATCAAGTTCGCGTAGATGGTTCGCGGTGGTGGTCAATTTCGTTCGATTGGAATTCGCGGCGGTGGTTAGCGGTTTCTGGTTGTGGTTGTTGTTCGAATAGGAGTTGTGGTTCGACTGCAAGGTGGAGTTTTCGATTCGGCTCAAGGAGGTTCGAATGGGGTGATGGTTCGAATGGCATGGTGTTCAACTGCAAGGTGGTTCGAATGGTTGTTGTTTAGATTCCGCTCAAGGTGCTATGAATGCGGTGGTGATTCAACTGGGGTGGTGGTTTGTTGCGGCGGGCGGCGGCGATGGTGGGGCTGGTTCGTGGTTCATGTACGATTGGCAGTTGGTTGGTGGTTCTAAACCTTTGGTGGTGTTGGATTGTGGTTGGCATGGTGGTGATGATGTTCTTTGTTACCCATATTTTTAATTACATTTGTTAAACAAGTCTTTAATCTTAGTTAGAACTTTTTCCTAGGAGTCCGCAACATTGAGTTTGGTTGCGTTTTTTTTGTTTACGGAGGAGTATAATATATTTAAAATAAACAGGTCGGGCAGGCCGTCCCGCATAAAAATTACTGTTCCATGCCCACCGTTTATATTAACGGGTCGAGCTTAGCCCACCCAAATTCTTAAAAATTTAAAAATAGATGTCCAAGTACGCTATTTTAGTGCGCTGAGTCGGGCGAGCTAAGCAGGTATTCTTGCCCATGAACAACTCTACTCGGGAGATCGAGGGGACCTACCACACTAATATTCCCATAAGGGACCCACTACATTAATGTGTACACCCTTGCAAGAGGGGACCCACTACACTTAACCATAAAAATATGTGTAAGAAAAAGAGGTAGTAGTTGATAAATCAAACGTTGATTACATCAATTTACGTGTGATTTTGTCATGTATTTATAAATTTTACTATTTTAGGAAGTATAATAACAATGTCTTATATTAGCCACAAGGACTACATATAACATTTCCCGCCAAATATTTTGAATGTTGTTATTAATATATTTCTTTCAACAATGTAGTGGTGACCAAGATTCATGGTATCATATATAAACACATTGGAGTGGATCAAACAATTAAATCTTTCAGTCGATGATCATTGGAGGCCATGGTTTGTTGATGGACAAGTTGCTGGGTTGTTCTACAAAATACACTCTCTATTCTATAAATATTAGTTGAGTGTTTTTTCCCCACTATTCACAAGTGAAGAAAATACTGTAAATTTTAAGATAGAAATCGTATAAGAATTAATCTAGTCTTGTGAGTTTTGATTAATTCGTTTTGGTGGGTATATTATTAGCATTAAATATTAATCATTATAATTTATACAATATATAAGTAAAAGTATAAATGGTAGACATGTGTTGGAAAATGTATGAATGGTAATAATATGAACTTTTTTGGACAAAAATAATAGAAATTTGGAGGGAAGGAAGGAAAGAGTACTTCATTATAATAGTTAGCATTATTATTTTTGTTTTATTGAGTGTATTACATATAACAAAATCATCTACCATTCTACAATTTATTCTATCACAATTCGAGATATAATATAAGTATGAATATAGCTAGGCAATCTATCTATTCACTAATACTAAAACAATCCCCTCTAAATAACTTTTTCCTCCTAATTTATTAGTTTTCTATTTTTATTTTTTTACATTACACTTATTTCATTATCAATCACTTGGATTCATTTTTTTTGATTGATTCCATTTTTATCATATTGTGCAAATATTTTTTTTAGCTCTATACTTTCTAATTTAATAAATTAAATCAACTTGATTATTTATTTTCGTTTTTCAAATTTTAATTAATGATTTTGTTACTAAATAACTCGATCATATTTCTTAGGAAAATGGAAACTAATAATCCCACCTTTTTGGTGGTGTCTGTTCTCAATAATCCGATCTCAAAGTAATTACAGAATAATCTCAACTTTTAGGGTGGCTTTCCAAAATAATCCGAACTCTCATTTTCTTACATAGAAAAAGCTAAAGACAAGATTAACAAAAGCAGCAAAAATGAGAGTTCAGATTATTTTGGGAGACCACCCTTAAAGTTGAATTATTCTGTAATTACTTTGAGGTCGGATTATTGAGAGCAGACCACCAAAAGGTGGGATTATTAGTTTCTATTTTTCCTATTTCTTATATACAATTTAATTTTCTTAAAAATAAAAAATTCGAGCATTTGCTCAAGTATCATCTAGTTCACTTATAAAAGCAAAAACTATAACTTAAAACTTAAAAAAAAACTTGGTGTATTACAAATTTTAAAGAAAGTAATGCTGGTTTAATTGAAAAAAAACATAATTATAGTTTTTTGTTTTTTTTTTTTTTTTTAAAAAAAAACTCACAAATTTTAAGACAATTTCACCATCACTAAAGTTGGCGACACCCTTTAAATTATTGTGTCTTACAATCACTATAAACTCGATGGCTAATTGGTCACCTTCAGTACGGAGTACATAACTACATAAACTTTTGAGTTTTGAGGAAGAACGGAGTTTTTTACAGAGTAGTTAAAAAGAATAATATGTTTGGTTATGTTCAAATGGGTCGGAGCAGGGTTGTTGGAGTGGAGCATTATTTATATATTATATATATATATATATATATATAATATATATAATATATTATATAAATATATATTTATAATATATAATATTATATAATATTATATATTATATATATATTATATTATATATATATTATTTATATATATATATATATATATATATCAAACTGGCAATGTTTGAGCTAAACATGTAAAAGAAAAGGCCTTATTTATGAAGTATTATTAAGATTTAAGAACAATATTGTCTTGAACACTAAGATATTA
>SNQN01000091.1:11449-41042 GCA_008642245.1 Bassia scoparia
TATATATATATATATATATATATATATATATATATATATATATATATATATATATATATATATATATATATATATATATATATATATATATGCTCCACTCCAACAACCCTGCTCCGACCCATTTGAACATAACCAACAATTATTCTTTTTAACTACTCTGTAAAAAACTCCGTTCTTTCCTCAAAACTCAAAAGTTTATGTAGTTATGTACTCCGTACTATGAAGGTGACCAATTAGCCATCGAGTTTTATAGTGATTGTAAGACACAATAATTTCAAAGGGTGTCGCCAACTTTAGTGATGGTGAAATTTGTCTTAAAATTTGTGAGTTTTTTTTTTAAAAAAAAAAACAAAATAAACTATAATTATGTTTTTTTTATCAATTAAACCAGCATTACTTTCTTTAAAATTTGTAATACACCAAGTTTTTTTTTTAAGTTTTAAGTTATAGTTTTTGCTTTTATAAGTGAACTAGATGATACTTGAGCAAATGCTCGAATTTTTTATTTTTAAGAAAATTAAAATTGTATATAAGAAATAGGAAAAATAGAAACTAATAATCCCACCTTTTGGTGGTCTGCTCTCAATAATCCGACCTCAAAGTAATTACAGAATAATCTCAACTTTAAGGGTGGTCTTCCCAAAATAATCTGAACTCTCATTTTTGCTGCTTTTGTTAATCTGTTTCTAGCTTTTTCTATGTAAGAAAATGAGAGTTCGGATTATTTTGGGAAGACCACCCTAAAAGTTGAGATTATTCTGTAATTACTTTGAGATCGGATTATTGAGAACAGACCACCAAAAGGTGGGATTATTAGTTTCCATTTTTCCTAAGAAATATGATCGAGTTATTTAGTAACAAAATCATTAATTAAAATTTGAAAAACGAAAATAAATAATCAAGTTGATTTAATTTATTAAATTAGAAAAGTATAGAGCTAAAAAAATATTTGCACAATATGATTAAAAAATGGAATCAATCAAATAAATGAATCCAAGTGATTGATAATGAAATAAGTGTAATGTAAAAAAATAAAAATAGAAAACTAATAAATTTAGGAGGAAAAAGTTATTTTAGAGGGGATTGTTTTAGTATTAGTGAATAGATAGATTGCCTAGCTATATTCATACTTTATGATTATATCTCGAATTGTTGATAGAATAATTGTAGAATTGTAGATGATTTTGTTAATTATGTAATACACTCAATAAAACAAAATAAATAATGCTAACTATTATAATGAAGTACTCCTTCCTTCCTTCCCTCCAAATTTCTATTATTTTTGTCCAAAAAAGTTCATATTATTTACCATTCATACATTTTCCAACACATGTCTACCATTTATACTTTTACTTATATATTTGTATAAATTATAATGATTGTATATATTTAATGCTAATAATATACCCACCAAAACGAATTAATCAAAATCTCACAAGACTAGATTAATTCTTATACGATTTCTATTCTTAAAATTTACAGTATTTTCTTCACTTGTGAATAGTGGGGAAAAAACACTCAACTTATATTTTATAGAATAGAGGATGTATTTTGTAGAACATACCCAGCAACTTGTCCATCAACAAACCATGGCCTCCAATGATCATCGACTGAAAGATTTAATTGTTTGATCCACTCCAATGTGTTTATATATGATACCACTGAATCTTGGTCACCACTACATTGTTGAAAGAAATATATGTTAGTAACAACATTCAAGATATATTTGGCGGGAAATGTTATATGTAGTCCTTGTGGCTATATATAAGACATTGTTATTATACTTCCTAAAATAGTAAAAATTTATAAATACATGACAAAATCACACGTAAATTGATGTAATCAACGTTTGATTTTATCAACTACTACCTCTTTTTTCTTACACATATTTTTTATGGTTAAGTGTAGTGGGTCCCCTCTTGCAAGGGTGTACACATTAATGTAGTGGGTCCCCTTATGGGAATATTAGTGTGGTAGGTCCCCTCGATCTCCCGAGGTAGAGTTGTTCATGGGCAAGAATACCTGCTTAGCTCGCCCGACTCAGCGCACTAAAATAGCGTACTTGGACATCTATTTTTAAATTTTTAAGAATTTGGGTGGGCTAAGCTCGACCCGTTAATATAAACGGGTGGGCATGGACAAGTAATTTTTATGCGGGACGGCCTGCCCGACCTGTTTATTTTAAAATATTATACTTCCTCCGTAACAAAAAAAACGCAACAAACTCAATGTTGCGGACTCCTAGGGAAAAGTTCCTAACTAAGATTAAAGACTTGTTTAACAAATGTAATTAAAAAATATGGGTAACAAAGAACATCATCACCACCATGCCCAACCACAATCCAACACCACCAAAGGTTTTAGAACCACCAACCACCACTGCCAATCGTACATGAACCACGAACCAGCCCCACCATCGRCGCCGCCGCCGCCAACAAACCACCACCCCAGTTGAATCACCACCGCATTCATAGCACCTTGAGCGGAATCTAAACAACAACCATTCGAACCACCTTGCAGTTGAACCACCATGCCATTCGAACCACCACCCCATTCGAACCTCCTTGAGCCGAATCGAAAACTCCACCTTGCAGTCGAACCACAACTCCTATTCGAACAACAACCACAACCAGAAACCGCTAACCACTGCCGCGAATTCCAATCGAACGAAATTGACCACCACCGCGAACCATCTACGCGAACTTGATTCGAACCCTTCCACCACCCAATCGAACCACATAAGCCATGATTTGTGTTGTTAGGGTTCGATTTTGTCTTCTCCACACCCAGTCGAACCACCTGCGCGAATTTGGGGGTCGATTTCGTTGCAATTGCCCATATTTTGTTTGATTTTGTTGCAATTGGGGATGGTTGCGTTGTTCGATTTCATTGGTGGGTCGTGAATGGTGGCTAGTAGCAGCGGTGGGGGATGGCATGGGTATTGGGTACTAGCGGTGGTGGTCGTTGAATACAATGGAATGGTGGTGGTTATGGTTCGTGGTTGCAGTGGTAGTCATTGAAAATAATTAGTGGTGGTGGTGCGGTGGTGTTAAAGGAGGGAGAGTGGTGGTCCTTGGTGAGATTAGTTTAGGTTTAAGTTTTAAATTAATTTAGATTATAGGTTGATAAGGTTGATCTAGGTAGGTTAATTATGTTTTAAATATTTAAGTAAGGGTAAAATAGACATTTTATGTGTTAAAACTTACCATATATGGAAAAAAAAGTTTGTTGCGTTTATTGTGATATTTCCAAAAACGGAGTTTGTTGCGTTTTTTTTGTTACGGAGGAAGTATAATTATTACTTTTACTTATTTATGTAAAGTGAAAACTATTCAAATTACATACCTAAGTCCATTAGTCCATTAATTATTACTTAATAAAGTATGAATAACTATTACTTATTTACTTGTTGCATAGTACTTACTAGTATATAAGGAAGTAATAACAATATATTACAATATAATGTAAGGATTTGCTATTGTCATACATCTTAACCAGTTATTGTGTGTTATTTTCATCAAATATTAGTAATGGACTGAGGGCAAATAATTTAATTTATCTTATTGGTTAAATTATAAAATTTTATCGATTATGTATTCACAATGCATATTAGGCTCGTTAGCCCGCGGACAAGCTCTGCTTATAATTAGGGCGGGTAAGGACTAGAAGTCAAACCCCTACTAAAAAGGTTGGACATCCATTCCTAGTTCCGTCGGACAAATTTTTTAGGCATGGTCAGGCCCGAGTTCGGCCCAAGCCTGCTTTTGATTAACTCTATCCTGAGGAATGTGAGGATGCACACATATTTTTTCTACGTTTAACATGTACCATATTTGGCCTATAAACGTTTAACATTTAAGTTTCATTTGATAGAGCGTAAAACATTTTCCATGGAAAGTATTTTCCTCCCCTTTTTAATTTTACATTGTTTGGTATACAAAGAAAAGTAAAATTATTTTTAATGGAAATAAAATTCTCTTACAATGATAGAAAAATATTTTCCTTGCAAAATGCAAGGAAAAATGTTTTTCTTCTATGTCTTGTACACTCAACTCTCACTGCTAGCTCCTTACATCCCTTCATTTTCCCTATTTATCATCAATTTTTTTACATATTATTTCCATGAAAATTATTTTCCATCAAAATCATTTTACTTTAAAAACCACCCGTGACCCATAACTCCCATAAGGCCATGATAACATCTCATCGCAGGAGTGAAATAACTAATTTAAGTCACAGGATAATTATCTTACTGTTTTAAAAAAATCACTAATTTAAAACGAAGTATAATAAGAAACGTTTTACCTGTATATTAGTGCTCGAAGGAACTCTCTTGTGAAGCTTTGATGATAGCTTATACTGCTTCGAACATTCGTCGAATACGCTGATAAGGTACGATTACATCTTATCCAATACTCTAACGTGCCCTAATTAACACACGCGCAAAAATCATAAGGTGGTTAGATACGAGGAAGTATATTTGTATCAAAGCAATTGAGATAACAAACCCAATCAAATAATATTTTATTGTTTTGAACTGATTTTAATAGGTAAAAAGGACAAGTGGACCCCAAGTGATCTCCACTATAAAAGCAAAATCAGAACAAGAAAAAATGACGTCTATGTAAATATAAAGTACGTGTATGTAATTTGATGGGTGTTTGTGCAAATTAAAATGTCGTCCATCAAAGAAGTAGTTAGAAGTGACATAAAAGTCTCTCTAATTGGGCTTTTATCCCAACATCTTTGATGAGTTTATCAGCCCTCGCTTAGATACATCTCTATTATATAAGTGAAGGGGGGAGGAAGATGATGTCCCCCCTTCAAAAATACAATTGTACCCTTAATGAAATTAAATGCTTATTCTATAAAAATAAAAATAAAAATTAAATTAAAGGTCCATTGTCATATTAAATGCAATTTTCTAATTCTTGCCCTATATTTTGAAGATGGAATATCCCTTTAAAAAAATATTGAAGATGAAATAAAAATTTGAAATTTCAATTAAATGTTCAATGAAGTTGAATTATTYTTTTATACTAGACATGTTAGAAATGAATTGTGCATGAAAAAATGAGTAAAAATTAGTTGGACAATGTAACTTAATTCATAGAGGGAAAACGAAAAATTTAACATGAATTTTAATAATACTTAATATTTTAACCTAACTATAGGTTGATTATCATTTAGTATCGTTTTCTATTATGTTAATCAAACTTTTCTACTTTATCAAAACTATACACAGTTTTTTCCACTTTATTTAAGTACAACTTTTCCTCCGTTCTATACATTTCACTTTTAATATTATATTTGAATATATGTTTACAAAAAACTACAAACACAACATTGATTAAAGATGTAGTAACAAATAAAATTAAATTTAGTGCTAATGTTTGTAACACGAACAAATAACTAATTGATGTTTATAAATACGTTAGGTTGACATGCACGCATAGCGTGCAAAAAAATARTAGTAACCTTTAATGGTAACACAAAATCTATAATTCATATAAATTGTGCTCCATAAGATTTTCTTGGGCCTTGTAAGTTCTTGTAAATTGAATTTTGTTGAAAAGAACTTAACTTATTTTCATTGAAATCTTAATAAATTTCGAACTTATTTTTATTAAATTGAATTTATTACTATTGATCTGAATCTATTTTTACGGAACAGAACTTATTTTTACTAAAACTTATTCAAATAAGCTGACAAGAATAGGGCCTTAGTATAAGTGTTTAATTTTCTCAATTTTTTTTATTGATATTTGAAGGTATAAGATCAAGTTAAAATGTACTAATAGACTATGGACCCTATATGTATAAAATGAAAATGGTGCAAATAAAGACAAAAGAAAGTAGATTAAAGGTTCGATCTATAATTAATTGGTATATCTATCCCCTTTCACTTAAACCTCTCTAAAATTCTCATGCGAAACCCTAATGTGCGTTGAGCGACGACGGCGTCGGCTCGTCGGTGACCTTCGCTTGGTTTTTACAAGGTCGCCGGCAAGCCGGCTTTTCCTATCTTCCCATCAGATTGGTAGTTGATTCACCATTGATCTATCAACTTGGATTTCTCTTTCACGCACCGTTGCTGCTTTGTCCCTTTCCCATCTACACGCTTGTCCTCAGGGGTTCGTTTTGGTTAGGGTTCCGATTGTTGTCGTTAGGGTCGGTTATCGTTGGTGGTGTTGGCGGCTGTTTGGATTGACTGTACTTCTTGTGGGATTTAGTGGTTTTTTTCTTTTCTTTTAAGGTCTTTTATTTTTGTTCGTTTCGATAGTTTTTTTTCACCCTTCGATTTGTGTGGGTATTCATTACCTGTTGTCATGTTAGGTTGTCGTCTCGTCGTCTGGGACATCAGTGGTTGAACTCAAGCCTTCACGAGCCTCAATTCCGGAGGTGGTGGCTGHGTTTGGTCTCTTCCTAGGTTTGGAACAGTTCTTAGGCTAGGGTGCTTCCTAAATCGAGACTTTGGTTGGAGGGAGTAGTTTTACTATTTTGTTTTCTCTCGGCGGTGTTGAGCAGTTCTTACGTGCGATAGTTAATTTGGAAACAACGTCTCTTGGGTCTTCAGTTTTTGTCCAATAAATTTGCCTCTCATGGTGGTTTCTAGGTTGTTTCATTTTTGTTTTGTTTKTGTTCTCCTCCTAGATTTCAATCTATGGAGTTAGTTTTTATGAGTAGTGTGTCATGGATTTCATTGACCATGAAGATCCAACCGCTTCAATTTGATTGTTGAGGATATGTAATTGACTCTGCAGCCATGCATGATTATCCAACTAACTTTACATCAGTTATCATGCTGAATTCGCGTGAACTCACAGAAGGTATTATTTCAGACGAAAATTTTCATTAAGGCTTTATTTATTCAAGAATTTGAACAATCGTACGATGTATTTCATTATATTGATAGGTGTATTTGTATTTGTCAATTAGGTTTTGCGGAATCGGATTGTAATTGTCGTTTAGCTTMTCTACATTAATGAAATCTTTTAGTGTTCGCGTAAAAAAAAAAGACAAAGGAAGTAATATTTTGATAGGTTTTGAAACATGGCTAAGATTGTCGACCATTCTTGTACTATATCTATAKTATAAGCCAAGTGGGAGCATGGCGGTGGTGTGCAGCTAAAATGTCTATACTACCTTCTTGAATTTTATAATTAAGAAGTTTTTATTAATAGAAAAAATAATCTACTTAAACTTCAATCTTATCAATTAGACCATTAATTGATTCATCAAATTAGACAATTTGACCTTCATCAATGTTTTCCATCAATTAACTGATTAAGTTCTTAATTGATTCAATATAAAGTCAAGCATTATTGAACAATTATGTTTTTAGTTTATTCAATCAATCAACTAATGGTTCATAAATTCTCTAAATACAATAAATTAATAATAAATATTTCTATTAATTAACTTTTTATGGAAATAAATAGTTAATTGTCAAATAACCTCAAATAAGCATTTTCCTAATTGTATTGATTTCACCCTTCTAAAAACCTCCATTTTTTTTTATTTTACCAACCAATTAACCTCTTTTTTTCTTCGTTTCATCCTAATCTTACATTTACAAGTTGAAACTTAAAACTCGGTGATCCATGTGTATGTTTACTTTATTTTTGTCACATAATACATTACTTTTTAGTTTTGGTTTTATCCATTTTTTAACATTGTTTATAAATTTCACATACCAATATGGATAACTGTGTGCTAATGATTTTCAATTTTTTTTTTATTTTTCTTTTCCTCATTTTTTGGTTTAAATCTTGATTCTCTTTATTTAGTTTTTCTTATATTGATATGTAATTAATTAAAGTTTGTACTCCGTATATTGAATAGTATATATAGATATAGAGTAATTGAAACATATGTGTATTTTTTTTGAAAATCAACTTGCTTAAAAGATTTTGCAACATGTGACAAAAGTTGTTATACACATTTACTATTATCCTTATAGTCTTTAATGAGATATTATCAGTTTTATCATTTACGTTTCTTTATCTGATCTCTTTTTCTTCTATGTCTTAAATATTAACCATGGTATCAAGATGTTTCAAGTTAGATAGGGATCCGAGATCGTGTGTGGAAGGGAAAGAGATGAAGAAAAACGAGAGAAAGTTTATAGAAAAAAATTTAGAGCGAAAGAAAATGCGTGTGTGTTTTTTTCTTGAGTATTATGTGGTATTGGGTTCCTCTTTAGCCCATAAAATTGAAAACAGAGGGCAAATAAAAATATTTTTGGTGATAAGTAGTCGTGGTAAGGGTGTTACTAGTCGTAGTGTCGAGGTACTAGCGGTCAAGGTTGATGAGGTCTCGGTCATGGTCGTAAATTAAAAGAGTTGTAGGGCATGGTCAATTTGCATGATTATGTAAAAAGTATTGATGGAGATAGGTGCACCATTAATTTAATGTTGATAATAATTGTGTATCAACAAGTCGAGTTTTTATTTATGAGAAGTGCATTAAAATAAAGGTTTAGGTTATGATAATGTGCATCATAAATGATCGATGAGAAGTGCTTCAAGAAAGTTAAAACAGTAGAGCAAGCTATTCAATATTTTAAGTATGGGTATCAAGCGTGTCATGTTCATGTCGAATTCCAGTGTCCCAATATGGTTATTGAAATTAAACTTTGAATTTGAAGCAAGGGGGTCTGTTGGTTATTGCTTCAAATAAATTTTTATTATTGTTTAGTTGTTAGTAGTGTGGTTAATTGTATTAGTAGTGAGGTTAATTTTTTATCAATTATTCTATCGTATTCTTTTGTTCCATAATGTTTCTATGACTTTACTCATTCGCATTTTCCACAATGTTCCATAATAGATTATTTTGTGTTTTTGTGGGCGCCAACAATTAAGGCTATTTATACACTCTCGACAATCTACACATACATTGTCTCCCATCTATCCATGATATTTGACCTCACAACTATTATTTTCTTATTAAATGAGAATAGTATTTTATATCTTACATTAGCATGATTTAGATTGTAAACTGAACTGCTTTGATAACTCAAAGTTTTGTATATACAAAAAAATTGAGAAGATGACTTAAAATATATAGAATATAAATCTAATGGGAATTGAGTGAGAGGAGACGACTGTTAAGACACAATAGTTTTATTTGCATTGATCAAGATTCTCTATCTCATGAGTGTTTCAATCTGGCGATACAATAGAAGCGCCAAGGAGTAATAGTCAGGAGATAGCCCACTTAGCATTGCATAGCGTAGTTCATCTTTATGGATCAATAGCTTGATCTATCTTTTCCAATTGTGTGAACATGAAGGTAATCATCCTTTCTTGTAATATAGTTGTAGTCTGACTCTATCGTTACTATTTTAATGGACGGTCTTTATAACTTTTCGATCGTGTTTGTCCTAAGCTTCGGTTTCATTCTACACTAGGCTTAATTTCCTTTGTTTATACAACCTTGTCTATGTTTACAACTCTAGGAGCCATTTTTACGTTAGCGATGTTATATAAATAATCAGTAACCAAAGGGGTAGCCCCTTATCGAAGCAAAACGAAATTGGGCGGTGGACTTGTTGGTGAAGTGAAAAATCACCTCAACAGGGTTTTTGGCGACCACAGTGGGAGAGAAGGTTGTACTGCATCAGTTATTTCTCAACCATGGCCCCTACACATTCCAGTAAGAGGGTTGGTAATCAAGAAGATGGTAAGTCACCTGATCAAAATCTTGAGAATTCACCCAAAGACTTTGGTGACATATAAATTGTTCCACAAAATCTATCTGTTGAAGATCTTCATCCTCCTGAGCAAACTGAGTCTCAAACGCAAAGACTAGATGGTTTGCATCTAAACATGGGGGAGATCATACTTCTTACGCTAAGAGATTACTCAACTTGATATACACACAATATGTGGATATTTTTAAAAGCTTGTTGGAAGACTTAAAAGAAAATCTTCGGGAACGGTTCGATAATCTCCATCATGGCATGGTGTTTGAGATTGCAAAAGTGATAGCCACTGAGTTGCAAAACTTTGGTTCACATTCTTAGCGGGCGGTTACCACGCAGGTGGATAGGATTATTTTAGAAATCAATGATACGTTGAATGCTACTAACATGGTGTTGAATAAGATTGTTGCAGCTGAGGTGATTACCTAATTGGAGCCCTTAGTGGAGAAGCACAATTAACTTAATGAGAGACTAATGAGTGTGTTAATTACTATGACTAATGAATAATTGTCGTCAATCTAAGGGAATTAGCTTCTTTAGGTTATCGTAGAATAAACAATTTGATGGGATCTAATCTCACTCTGACCTTTCACACCGTATTAAGGAGTGTCCCTCTCTAAGATGCCAATGAAAACGARAGGAGTTAGAGGAGAGAAGTTGGCCCTTGATCATGTTATGAGTCACGCTGTAACCATAATGATCTTGGACCTTCTCCTGTTCCATTGCCTTTAAACCTAATTTCTTTGACTTCATTAGTGGGAGTCATTCCACCCACAAGAACAAATCTTGGGGTAGGAGTTAACGGTTATGGAAATGGTGGAGTACCTAACATGACTGGGAGTTTTCAAACCGCCATTGTTGGGTGCTTGCCCTAGAATCAATATCTTGCTACTCATGAAGCACAACCCATATAAATTCCTGAAATTAGGAATCAAGGTTATCATCATCAAACTAGTACAAACAAAATGTATCTACCTCAAAGCAATTGTTGGGGGCTAGGATCACATGGACAAAGTAATGCTTATGGTGGATTTCAGGCGATAGGAACACAGAACGCGAGTAATGCTAGTGGTTTCCAACCTGGAGTTAGATATAACCAAAATACATATAGGGATATACCTCATCCTACTACCTACCATGATAATCAGTATCCCCTTGCTCAAGCTCAGAACTTTCAGGTGCCTATGTGACAGGTTCCTAATGTACCTTTCTTTAGGCAAGTGGGGTAGATGATCCAAAGGGCTATGGGTTATAATGCTGGTTATCCAAGGAGAGGGACTTGTAATACTTATCCTAAATGGGTTGACAGMATGTATCCTTTCCCTAAAGGATTTTAAGTTCCTGAGTTTTCTCCTCTTTTCTCTGGTGATGGATCAATGTCTGTTGAGGCGCATTTGGTTAGGTTTAACTGCTAATGTAGAGAGGCAGCAGATAATGATTGTCTCAGATTGAGGTTATTTTCCAGATCTCTTATTGGCACTGCGTTCTCTTTGTTCACTCATCTTCCTACAAACTCTATACAGAGCTGGTAGGATTTGCAAGGACTATTCCTTCGCCATTTCACTAGAGTGAAAGCTGGAGTCTTCATTGGAGATTTAGCCAAGATAGCATAAGAAAAGGTAGAACCTGTGGAAGATTACATCGCCAGGTTTAGGAGTGCAAAGATCAAATGTCATCTTAACTTTCCCGAGTCCGAATTTTTTTCGATAATCCAGAAAAGTTTGTCTTTTCCTTTTAGGAAGAAATTTAAGGGTCAATATTTCCCTGATTTTGTGGCTTTTTCTAGTGTCGTAGTTAGCATATGAGAGATGTTTGGCTGAAAAATCGAAAAGCAAACACAAGTATATATTATGCTAACTATGTCAATAGTACTAAGGAGTGTGCAGATCAAGATGATGATCATTTTAATGCAGCCATGGCTGAAGTTGTGCAGGGCCCGTTATTTAAATGTGCCCAACTAGTTAACAAATAAAAAATCTTTCCAAATGAAAGATTTTAGAACCGATAAAAAAAGAGAGTATACATTTGATGTCAAAAAATGTGATGAAATCTTCGATTAGTTATTAAAATTCAAGAAGATAGAGATCCTAACGAAAAAAAGGAAAAAGCTATTGTAAATGGCATGATGCATTCACATTGTGATTGTATAGTTTCCATGAATAGAATATAGGATGAAATTGATAAAGGAAATATTAATTTCCCTCATAAAAGTGCTAACACCTGTGATGTTGATTCTGAAATTTTATCAAAATTAGAGCATTATGAGATGGATTGTAATATAGTTGGTACTGTCTCTAACGTCTTATCTCATGTTGACATGCAGGAGTTATCTAATGTTACTATTGTTGTTAAATTGTATGATCACATTGTGGAAGAAGGAGTGTTGGTTGCTCCAAAGTGTCAGGCTCAAGATTATGACAACCTTAATGTTTGCAGATGGCTTTTCAGTATTGCACATTCAACCAATCAATGCAAAGCTTTTAAAGGCTTCATCAGTAAAATAGATGAGGGTTGATGGGTTGGTTATCTCAAAGCAAGAATACTATGCGCTGGACCTTATTGATACTGATTATGGGCAGTCTTACGATGTTGGTGCCAAGATGGATCATAATGGGAGTTAAAGCCAGAAGGCTCATACATATACAAATGTAGTTCAGAAGTTTCCCCTTGCAAACTAAGGCGGTTGAGGAACTGAAGAAATTGCGTTTCTCTATGTGTCCTTGTGCTTACATGTTACATTATGAGCTAGTAAGGACTGAAGTTATCCCAAATAATCCAAGTTGGTTGCCTAGACATCAGAGGCCCCGAGTAGAGAAAGAATCAAGGAAGGTACTAGTTAATCTTCTTCGATTCCCTTCTACCATTTTAGTCTTGAACAAACTGGGCAAACCTAAAGTTATCCAGTTAAGCAGCAAGATTGAGTAGGTTTCTAATTCAAAAAAGAGAGACCAGGGGGAAAGTGCTAAACAACGGGATAACAAAAGGGCTAGGTTGATCAGAGAAGTGTTTGCCAACCAACTACAAGCAAATGAAGTTCACGTGGATGAAGAAGCTTTGCAAAAGGGAATGCTTAAAGTTTTCCCTGTTGAGGAGCCACATTTGGAGGATGGAAGTGTTTGGAAAAAGAATTCAGGGAACGGAATTTCCAAGGAGGAGTCTCTTTTGGTTCTTGTTCAGAAAGAGAATGTCAAAGAGAATACTCTTGAAMCCCATCCTTACTTTTGATAAGATTCAGGGAGGGAGACCTTGTGAAGGGACTTTTCTGTTGGAGCCTCATTCAACCAATGAAGTTCTTCAGAAAGAGACAATTTAGGGATCATCCAATGAATTATAGTTTTCCAATATTTAGAATCATCCTCTATTTAAGACGTGATGGAAGACCCTACAAAAGAAGAATTGGCCAAACATGGGACATAAAGCTTTGCAGGAGATATTTTGATGAATGAACAATCATTTGATGTGGAGTTCGTAGACTATGGTTTGGAGAGTTTGGATTTGGAGGTGTCAAAATTGGATCATGATTTTCTTGCAAATTGTTCCGAAGAAGATCATGAGTCTAGTGCTTGTAGTGCAGTGGTCTTCACCCTAGCGTTTAGATCCAGTAAGCCAATGCAGAAGGATACTTCATGGGCCGATGAAATGGACCAAGTTGAAGCTACTGATAAGACCTCTACTATTTCAGCAAAGATGAATAAATTGGATAAAGGGTCTAGAATACTGTAACTAAATAGTAAGAAAAGTTAGTTATTGAGCACTTGGCAAAGGACTTTAGTGTAGATAACTCGCATAGTAAGCTTGTGTATGTGATAGTTAATATAAATGGTATTAAACTATGCAAAGTACTAATTGATACTGGCGCTACAACAAATCTTATGCCTTGGTGAGTTTTCAAGAAATTGGTAAGGGTAGCAAAGATTTGTCTAGCGTCAGGATTAGTATTATTGTATTCAATGGCATGTCAGAGAGTACTGAAGTTTTAGCATGCATGTATGTTCAAGTAGGTACGTCTAGGACTTGGCCAGCTTTCTTTATAGTTAAAGGGGAAGGTAATTGCAATACAATTCTCGGAAGGGAATGGTTGCATCAGACTTATGCTATTCCTTCTATGTTGCATCAGAAAGTAATACTATGGAATGGTCATGAATATGAGGTAGTTTGTGCTGATGTCGATGCCTATTTGATTGATAGTAACCAAGATTTTCCCAAGTGCTTATGAGGACCTTGCCTAATAACGAAGGAATTGCTCTCAAACTTGAAAGTCAACAAACACCGAGAGTGGAAGTTATTTCAAGTGCAATCAGATGCATTGAAGAAGCTACTAAGGATGATGAACAAAACACATCCGAAGTTATCCGAGGAGTGGACGGTTCAAAATCAAAGGACCACTCCATCTTATATGATGTTCTTAGAGCATCTTTGATGATGTAAGGGGAAGAAGAGCTATCTTACCTAATGTAATTTATTCTGGGATATAAATAATATCTAGACTTTTATATGATATATTAAATTAAATTAATGGATTATAGCTTTTAAATTAGATTTGGTACTGCTTTAGCTCTTCGTAATCTTTATGCTAGTTATTATGCCTAATACGGTTTAGAGGTAAACTCAATTATGGATATCTTCAGGTGAGGTTTTCGGTACTCATGCTTTTCCTTCTTCTGACTCTATAGGGGGATTTTATGGTCAGGAAGAGGAAGTGAAGGTGTGGACCAAGAGTGAGGATATTAGGTAGGAAGCTCATGACCCTCTCGAGGAGGTAAATCTTGGCACAGTGGATCATAGGTGTACTTACATTAGTAAGGAATTGCATGAGGATGAGAAATTGTCTATTATCAAAGTCCTCTAGACATATAAAGACTATTTTGCATGGGAACACCATGAAATGTCGGGGATTGATCCATCATTCATCCAGCACGAGTTGCCCATCAACCCAAGTTGCACTTTAGTAGTGCAGAGTCTAAGACGTTTGGCGCTTAACTTAATCCCTAAAATCAAGGGAGAAATTACCATCTCTTGAAGGATGGATTCATTTAGCCAATGAAATATGCTGAATGGATTGCCAACATTGTTCCTGTTGTTAAAAAATGGCAAGTTTAGGATTTATATCGACTACCGAGACATAAATAGTGCCTCGTCGAAAGATCAATATCCTATGCATGTGGCTGACATTCTTATAGATGTTGCTTCCAAACATGAACTGATGATGACCCTAGATGGTTTTGTTGTTTATCACCAAATCAGAATTGCTAAGGATGGTTGTTCCAAAACTTCATTTAGGTGCCCAGGTTCCGTGGGGATCTATGAGTATGTAGCCATGTCATTTGGATTCAAGAATGCAGGAGAAACTTATTAACATGTTGTGAACCTCATCTTCGACGAGATGATTAGGGACTTCATGGTGATCTATATAGATTGTGTTCTAATGAAATCAGGAAATGTATCAACACATGAAGAACATTCAAATCGTGCCTTTGGTCGGATGCAAAGGTTCAGACTTAAGATGAATCTGTTGAAGTATGCCTTTGGGATTAAAGCTAGTAATTTCCTCGGGTTCTTAGAACATAAAAATGGTATCGAAATAGATCAGAAAAAAGCAAAATCTATGTTGGAACCTTAACCCCCAAAACATAAAAGGAATTACTAAAGTTTTTGTGATGGATAAATTAGGAGATTTATTACCAATTTAGAAGGGAAAACAAAAGCTTTCTCTCCTTTGTTAAAAATAAAGAAAGGAGATGAGTTAAAATGGAACAAAGAGCAGTAATTGGCATTTGAACAGATTAAAGCTAAGCTGGCATCATCACCACTAGTTTTAATCCCTCCAAACAAATTGGAAAACAATTGAGGTTATATCTTTTAGCATCAGATGGTTCTATCACCAGCATGTTAACACAAGAAAATGAGCAGGGACATGAATAAGCAATCTTCTATCTAAGTAGGATTTTGCAAGACGTTGAAACTAGGTATACTAATGTTGAAAAATGGTATTTGAGTTGTATGATGCTTCCATCAAGCTTAATCATTACTTCATGACTTTTTCCATTGAGGTTATATCACCCACCGACGTGTTGAAACATCTTTTGAATCACCCCTTTGTCAAAGAAAGGTTGTGTAAGTAAAGTACGTATGCATTTGTCCTAGTTTGAGCTAAAATATGTCCCTCGGAAGGCTGTGAAAGGTCAGATTTCCTGGTTGATCATCCCCTCAAAGATAGTGTTGAGGTTCATAAGGAAGGACCTTGGCAGTTGTTTGTTAATGGCTCAATCTGAATCTATTCAACAAAAGCTAGGATAGTGAAGATTTCACCAAAAGGTGTGAGGACAAAAATGGCAGTAACTTTCTCGGATCGATGCACAAATAACTGGGCAAAGTTTGAGGATCTAGTTATAGGTCTTAAGACCTTGAAGGATATGGGTGTCACTAAGGTCCTAGCTTTTGGAGATTCTTAATGGGTTGTGTCATAGATTAGTGGAAAATACAAAGGAACTTCCCTCTAGCTCTGGCTATCAATATAACTTTGAGGGAGTTAATTGCCTCGTTTGAATTTTGTGATGTTTCCTATATCCTAAGGGAAGATAATCAAGAAGCTAACTACCTGGGTCAACGAGCTTCATCTAAAGATCCTTATGGTTTCGACGAAAGTGTTATACATGCTAGTAACTTCAAATTGAAACCCGTGGAGAAAGCTACTCAAGTTGAGGTAAATAAAGTTGGTGTTCTTGAGTGTGAGGCAGACGGGGTCAAGAGATCAAAGAGTATTTAAAGGATCCTTCTGGCAAGAAAGTTCTCGCTAAGGTGCGGTTAGCAGCTACAAAATATTTCCTTCTAGGAAATAAGCTTAATCGAAAAGATCCACAGGGTCTCTTGCTAAGATGTGTGAATACTAAGAAATTTTGACCATCCTGGCAAAGATACYTCAGGTAATATGTGGGTCGCATCAATCAGGGCTTAATGCGATGGCTCATTCATAGAATGAGGTTCTTTTGGCCTTCAATTAAATTAAAGGAAATTGTTTGTAATATGCCAAAGGTTGTAAGCAATGTTAGCGATTTAAGCCAATAAGCAAAGATCCAATAGTTGAGCTACATCCAATAATCAAGCCTTGGCCTTTTAGAGGTTGGGCCATTGATGCCATTGGGGCAATAAAACCACCTTCATCGGGACATCATGAGTATATCTTGATAGCTACTAACTATTTTACCAAGTGGATTGAGGTTCAAGCCTTTCAAAAGCTTATTGCAAGGGTAGTTAATTTGCTTCTCGAAGATAAAATCTTTACAAGGTTTGGGAAATGTTCACATGAGAAGAGTTTGACGAATATCTCAAGGAGTTTGAGATTAAGAAAGTACATTCAACGCCATATATTGCGCAAGCCAATGGGCAAGCCGAAGCCACTAACAAAATTATAGCTAAAGAGATATCTAAGATGGTAGATAACAACCCTTGGAATTAGCACACTCTTCTACATTATGCTACTTGGGCCTACAGAACTTTGAAGAGAGATGCTACTAGGACAACTCCATATCAATTAGTGCATGGTCATGAGCCTGTGCTGCCAGGCATGGCAGCAGAACTAAGTGTCAAATCTGRTCGACTAGTGTCTAAGCAAATGGACTTGTCATTATTCGAGGGCTACAGTGAGGCAATGGCAATTGAACTAATGGATGTGGAGGAAGAACGTTTGCTTTCTTTAGAGAATATTAAAACCCAAATGAAAATAGACAAGTAGCCAAATCTTAGAATAAGAAGGTCAAGCATAAGATTTTCTTAAAGGGGGATTTAGTGTGGAAGATGAAGCTTCCATATATAACATAATTACAAGGCTCACATCTTTGGTAAATAGGAGGGTCCATTTATTAGAGTGGTTAAGAATATGTATGGAAATGCTTATCTACTACAAGAMTTAGATGGTGAAATGTTTCCAAGAGCGATAGCAATACATGTCAAGTCTTTGGGAAAGTCTTCAAAATTTACGATCAAAACATCCTGACTTGGAGGCTTTTGATAAAGTAAAATATTAGTATCATGCATCCTATCCAAGTTTGTTCATGCAACAAAATCATTTAAATTGAGGTATGGATTTTGGAAAAATCATGGGYCATTAAGCTTTCACACATGACCTATAAGTCATTTGAGCAAAAAGAAAGTGCATGTCATTGAAGAGTTAGAAATGTATGAAACAACGCTTGGGAAGCAAAACACCAAAGGGTGTCTAGTAATTGCAGTTATTATTAAGAAGTTACTAGATATGCCCTTCACTTTTCGTCTACAAACTCAATTGTGGTCATCAGAGTTTTTCACARAATTACTCTTTTCATTGTCTTTCTTCATAAAACTTTCTTCCCTTTTCTCTTTTCCTATTAAACTTGTCTAATACACCAACACTAAATGGAATTCCAAAAGTGAGTGCTTGAAAAGGCTTATCACTAAGAAGGGTTCAATCTCCTGAATCAAGAGATCGTCACCCAAGGTAGCTTAGGGATTGATTGGCAATCTGTGGCCAGAGAGAAGCAAGCTCTCGCCGAAGTTGAATTAAAGTGGTTCAAGTTTTGGAGGCAGGGAATTGACCAGCCTTACTCCGATGAAGAACAATGTGCAAATGAGAAGGAGTTTCAGAGGTAGAAGGAAGAGGCAGAGAAGGAAAGAAAAAGGAAGGCAACACTATATATTGTGGCAAGTGTATGAAGAATAGAGGGACAGTGACCTAGAGCAAGAAAAAGGAGGAAAGGTGAAGTGGAGGTGTCATTGCAAGCGTTTGAAAAGGTCAACACCGTCGTCGTCGTCACAATCATCATTGGTGTCACCAACATCATCAAGATCACTTCCAGTGAAACTTGGGAGGCAGATCGCCCGTTTCCTAGGTGATGAAGAAGAGGAGATCGACTTTGACAACTATGAGTTGGCCGGAGGATACTAGAATTTATTGCCCTATAAGTTTCTAAATTAAATTAGTCAAAAACATATCTTAGTTTCTATGGTCTCTAAATGTTAGAATCATGTACTAATTTTAATTTTTAGCCTTATAATTTAAGAAAATTTTGTACAAAAAATTACCTTATAATGTTATAAATGTAATTTTTTGAAGTTATTAATCTAATGGAAATATTTTACAAAAATAAAGTACATTTATGGCAGACATTTAATTAATTCTACTAATAAGACAAGACATAGGCTTTGTTGGCATCATAAATCAAAATGGTGGTCTTGTAATGATAGTGTTACATTGGGGTGCGATAGCAATTTATTGCTAAGTACATTTCCAAGTTATTTTCCATTCGAGATGAAAAGTAATCCTTGGAATTCGTGCGAATTTAATTGTGCATTACCCTGATTAAAATAACACTACTTGTCATTCTTATTGCACAAAGTGACATGGTAACCAAATTTTAATTGCTATGTTATAAAACCATGTTACAACTAAAGCTTTAAGGATAAAATTTTATATGGTTAAACCATAGATCCATTATTTAATTTTAGATCGTTAATTCACAAGGACTTAGAAGATATCGCCCTTGCAAATTAAGGGGGCAATTTGTTAAGACTCAAAAATATTTCGTTAACTTTGTTGACAAACTACAACCATGATTTTGACTTGAATTAATTGAGATTCTCTATCTCATGAGTGTTTCAATTTGGAGATACAACGAAAGCACCAAGGAGGAATAGTTAGGAGATAGCCCACTAAGAACGGCCTAAAAAGACAAGGGCCCATTAAGCATATACACGAGAATTTGGTGGGAAAGGAAGTGTTTGAATTCAAAAGAGAGCTGGCGCCAAGCAACCGCGACATGGAGGAAGATACCATCACAACTTCCACCCACGATCTTCATCGCTTGAAGCCTATAAATAGGCATGACCGGATCAGAAGAAGAGAACAACACATCAATCACACAAATCTATCTTTATCTTCGCATTTACTGCTTTTCTTAGGCGCACTTGGCTTAGTAGCCAAGCATATATAGTTTAGCGTAGCTTAGTATAGCATAGCGTAGTTCATCCTTATTGATCAATAGCTTGTTRTATCTTTTCTAATTGTGTGAACATGGTGGTAATCATTTTTCCTTGTTATACAATTATAGTCTAACTCTATCGTTACTATTTTAATGGAAGGTCTTTATATTTTTTCGATCTTGTTTGTCCTAACCTTCGGTTTCATTCTACACTAGGCTTAATAATTTCTTTCGTTTATACAATATTATTTGTGTTTACAACTCTAGGAGCCATTTTTACGTTAGTGAGGTTATCTAAATAATCAATAATCAGAGGGACAACCCCCTAACGAACCAAAAACAATATTTGACGATTGACTTGTTGGTGAAGTGCAAAATCACCTCAACAATGACATAACTATTTAGCGTGTGATTTTAACTAAAAGAAATGATAGGAAATGAACATATAAATAATTTTACACTAAAACTCTAAAGTTGTTGGAACGTGAAAGGAAAAGAGAATTGAAAGAGGATACGACACAAATTGATATAAGAAAGTAAGAAAGAAGGAACTAGAGAGAGGTTAGGAACGTCATGTGTCACATGCATGTGTATTTGGGCGAGAGTTTTAATATACTTAGTATATAGATATAGTTGTAGATTATTTTCTTCTCATCATTTTTGTTACGTCATCAGTTTTAACCAAGCAATAAAAAATTAATTTTATAATTGTAATCTTCAATGTAAATAACTTTCCACGTATCGCATTGAAAATGATTTACACCTACAAAGCCTAAATCTTTTGACTAATTAAAGGAACATTCCAATATGATTACTCACACTTCCTCTATATTTTACACTCGGAAGACAAATCTAATTAACATAGAATTTGGGTGTTAGATAGTAGGTCATGTAAATATGTGCAATTAGGCATATCTTGGTGACATATAATATAGTTTATGTGCATGTTTTTGTTAAATAATAAATAAGCATATAATAACATAACATACCTTTCGAATATGTAGTGCCTCTTGAGCTTCAATGTCATTAGCCCAAATGTGGGAGGTGTTGTAATGCTTCAATTCATTTTTTATTTAAAAATCAGAAGGAAAAATTAATAAATATCGATCAAATTAAGTGTACATATTAGGTTATACCATATTACCATGCACCATGCTTCCATGTTCAAATGTTGAATTGAAACTAATCAAACATTATGAATATCAATATCTCAACATTTAGACTACTACTAGATTATCGCGTTATTTCTTGTTTATTCATATCTTTTAAATGATATATTTGGAAGTAATATTCACAATTTTTCTTCAATTGGTAGTAATGAATATGCACAAATTTAAACTTTAGTAGTAGTAAACAGTAATTTTTTCTCTAAATCAAATTTAATATTGTAGCATGCATAGTGTGCATAAAAAATTAGTGTTTCTATATCAGAACTAAGTGACTATTGTTAATTTTGCAAACATTACCACATGTTGCTAACACACAAAAATTATAATTATGCAAAATTTTGTTTAAACTAATTGAATTGTTATATACAAATTATTTTCTTCATAGTTTAGTTTTTATATTCTAATTAATCATATGCTTCAATTAACATAACGACAAATAAATCATGTTATGTCTACATTTCAAGGGTAAAAGACTCTCATGTAATGGGTCATATATAATATTTATGAATTTCAATGATCAACTTAATACTTCTTCTGCATAAAAAAAAAGTGTTACACTATAATAAAATATGTCTCACATACATTATGAGTAACACTTTTTTTATACGGAGGAAGTATTTTATTTTGATTGAGTTCGTTCTTAAAATATCACTAACAATAAAGAAGGTAAAAATAATGAAAACTAAAATTTTGACAAAGAATAAATATAGTTAGAAGTGATACCCGACATTGTTGTTTGGACAACAAAACTTGCTTGTGGAGGACATTTGATGGCTTGAGAGATATATAAACACACAAAGGTTCTAGAACATGTGGTCCATTGACTACATTTGTTAACTGCAAATAAATCATTGAACTGTTATTAATTAAGCTTGAAAAGTCAAAAGGATAATAACGGTAATATGGGTGATAATTAAAAAAGTAATTAACGTTTTCTAAACAAAATTATTAAAATTAAAAGGTAGTAAATCCATGACTTACTTTTAATATTTTTTGTATGGAATTTGAGCACTTGGTGTTGTTAGGTGCTACATATGCAAAGTTGTTGTTGCAATATATTCTAGCAGACTGTGAAATAGGCATATTATTGCATATTAGCGCATAGAGCTGTCAGTTTGGTCAGAAGTTTTAGAAGTTGAAATATTAACTGAAAACTAAATTGAAAAAACTAAACTCATAACTGAAAATCAACTATCATGAGTTAATTGGAACTAAACTGCAACTGAACTAGATAAACTGATATTGAACTGCAACAGAACTAAACAAACTGCAACTGAATTGTAAGTGAACTAAATAAACTGAAACTGAACTGCAACTAAACTGAAACAAACTGAAACTGAAATTCACTACTTAAAACTGAAAAGGATGATCGAAATAATTGAACTTGAACTTAACTGAATTGAAATTATTGAACATAAACTGAAACTTAACCACTAACAAACATATTTCTTTTAAAATATCAACCCTTAATTTGCAATAAAGTACTAACCAATTATACATTTACTTGTGTTATATATTATTTTAGCTTCTGGAGCTACAAAATATTGAAATGTAATATTCCCTCCGTTCCACTAAGTTCATGCCATWATGAATAGTGTGAACTATTCATTAATAGTGAGAATCTTTTAAATTCTCGTCAATATGTAAGAATGAATATAGTTAAGTGTGATCTTGTTAGATTTATTAAAATCTAATTTTTATAATTTTTACTCATGTATAATTAATGATATTTCATTTGTAATTGTGCATTGGCAAACGTGTAAAGTAGAAGTAGCAGGAATTTAGTGGAACAAAGGGAGTACTCCGTATTGAAATTTTGAAAGACAAAGTTTTATTTGTCATTTGTGCTTCATTTAAGTTTACTAGATTGTTTTGCACGCGATGCYTGCTTTGCTATGTAAATTAAAAAATGCTTTAAAATGAAAATTTCAAGTTAGGAAATTACTTTAGCCTTTTTTTTCAAGATTTTGATATTTGATTAATTTTTCTATTTCCTTTGTTAATTAATTTGGCTCATTTATTTTAAAAAACTTAAATTATTAGTAACTCACTTATATGTAAGTGGTATTTTGAACTTTTTAGGTGGATATCACTTTTAATTTCCATATTAGAAAGGGTCAAGTTATTTGGTCAATTTAGTATTAATTGACATAATTTATGCATGCATATAATTTTTTTTTTTGTTTTTTAGAAAAATGTATGCATATACCTTATTTACCCTTCATTTAGTGTAATTATGTATTTTTTTGAGAGGGGGGACACCATCTTCCTCCCCCCTTCTCTTATATAATAGAGATCATTTTCTTTAATTACTTATTTTTTATTTATTAAAAAAATTGAATAATTTGATAATTAAATAATTAAATTATGAAACAACAAGCCATATGCAAGCCAAATATTAAGTCCACCATTTTAAGCCCACTTGATTTGTGAAGATAAACAAACTTGTATTTTATAACTTTTCTCACCCATTGCATTTTTTTGAATTTTTTCCATGTGGGAACTTCATGCTACTCTYTTTCAACTCTTTTCTACTTTTCCACTAAATTTATACTCTTTTCTATTATTGGTGTTTGAGTTTGATATCTATTATGTTGGTATTGAAGCATTAATAGTATAAAAAAAAGCTAATTATATGTATATATACTTATCTAATTTTTTTAATAAATTTGAAACATGAAACCAATTATGACGAGACTTGTTCCGATTCAATCATATGTTGTGTTGTCTTCAATTGTCTTATACATGATCTTTTCGAGTGAGTTTAGTTTACTTTTAAATTAGCTTGTACCAACATTTTGTTTGGTCTAATATTTTTATTTATTTTTTGACGAGGAGTCTAATATTTAACTTATCACTATGAATTAATATTAAACAGCATTATTACAATAAATTTGATCCAATATTGACATTTGTGATCATTCATTGGATTATCAAATTGCATTGGTATTTGGTATATAAACATTGATTTGAAAATGATCTTAAATTAGAAAATAAGATCAAGTATACTTTTTTCCGACTAGAATTAACTAAATTGGTTAATTTGGAACAATCCAAACCCAAATACATAAGCCTTATTTATTACTAATATGTATCTTTGCTTTCATCCGAAATTAATAGTTAAAAAACGAAAAACAAATTATCAAAGGCGTCGAAGTGCTATGGTTTTTGAACTAAATTGAAATTGAAATGAACCAATTAAGTTCAAACTCAAATGAACGAATTAATTTCAATCTGAAATAAACGAAATCGAACTGAACTTAAATTGAATTTTAAAAAATTGGACTAAATTGAACAGGAATAATTGTTATAACTAAATTGAACTGAACTGTTTACACATTGAACTGAAATCAACTGAACTGAATTATCACTGAACTGCTATGATTTAAACTGAACTGCTATGATTTAAACTGAACTGACAGCTCTATTAGCATACACAAGCTAATAATATGGTGCTTCTAAATTGTATTGATCAAGAAGTAATAAAGTGTATCGCCCTAGTGACTCCTTTGCATAACAAAAGGTTTTTTTTTTAAAAAAAAAAATGATAATATATTTGTTTGCTGAAATTGTAATTGAACTTGGAAATGAAATATCAACCACTTCTCATTTATAAAAGAGATATACAATATTTGAAAAGAATATTATTGTACAGTAGATATTATAGTTAGAACTCAACAATTCAACATATGTAACTTAAAGCAAGAAGAAAGATGTTAAATACTTGGTGTATATGTTTAGAGTATTACGTACCTCGTAAAGCTCATCTGATAATAGTGATATACGATGTAAATACTTTATTCTCCCATTCATGTTTATATAATTGTCTGTTTGTGGATTTCCCATGATATATCCCTATGTCCAACACGTACAATTTTATTAAATATAGAAACTGTTGAAAATATATAATTGATGTAGGTCAATGCTATCGCCCAAAACCATGTATTTAATGCCAGAACAAAGCAAGTCATGCAAGCTAATGTATCTAGGTACTAATACAAATTTCACTTGTCTATAAATACTGGCAATTGTAATTGTAAATGTAATTTTGCACAATTGAACGACAACTCAATACAACTGATATGCATATTCAGTTAAATTATCTCTATTCTACATTTTTCACAACAAAAACGTCATATATATAATTCATGTCTTGTTTAACACTGGCGGACCCAGCAGGGGATAAGGGGACACTTGTGCCCCCATTTTAAAAAAAAAAAAATCGAAAAAAAAAATTTGTTTTTCTAAAAAAATAATCTGAATATATATAATAAATACAAAAGAAAGTAATAATATATTATAGAGAAAAGTTAGCTCAAGTGGTTGGATATCTTGTGTCTAATTTCTAGGGTCATGGCTTCAAACTTTGTTGTCAACAAAATATTTGTTGTTTTTGTTCCCCTTTCTTTTGCACTTTTTGTGTTAAATTTTTACTTGTAATCCCTTTTATATTTCATTTCTACACATTTATATATTTTTTTCCATGATTACATCTTCCCTCTTTTTAATATTTATCTCCTTCTCAATAAGCTTAAATAATTTATTGTTTTATAAGAATTAATTAATATTAAAATGCCCTTATACGGAGTAATATAAATCGGCTATAGAAAAAAAAATCAAAATTTGTTGCACACTTCATGTACATTGAACATATGAAACTAATTTTGTTGAAATTTTGAAAATTGTCTATAAAATAGTGAAATTTTTTTGCACGCTTCACGTGTATATAAGACGACAAATTTGGCTAAAGTTTTCAAAATTGACTACTGTATAAAAAATCAAAATTTGTTTCACGCTTCGCGTGTATATATAAGTCTAATTTTGTTGAAGTTTTAACTAATGATCGAGGTTCAATTAATTTAATATAATGATCGAGGTTCAATTAATTTAATATAATACGATTCTGTCAAATTATTCACATTAAACTAATTTGTATTTTTTAAAAATAATTTTATCCGTATATGAACGTTCATATATAATTTGTCCCCCCAGTTTTAAAATCCTGCGTCCGCCACTGTTGTTTAACATTTTCCTTACAAAAATTGGTATATTATACTATGTGTGTAATGACAAATAGATTACATTTAATTTTTTTTAACATGTTTGGATAGAAAAGTTGGATGTACATAAATTGTGTTGAACTTATTAAGGGAGTTTAACTCCTTTATGTCGTTATCAAAAAAATTACAAAAAAAAAATTAAAAATTATAGATGCGTATATTGCCATATTATGGATGTACATATTAATTTCTTTTTAACATGTTTGGATGGAAAAGTTGGATGTTCATAACAAAATTTATGGATGTGGATATTTGTCATATTATGGATAATGTACATACTAAAATACATGTTAAGAACACTGCGAATTATGTTAATGTGGGTCATCTTAAGGATGAGTGCATATAGCATAAAAGAGAAAAAAAWTTTAAGATTAATACTGAAATTTGTTGAACTTACATACTCCTAAATTCTAATGATTTCCACCCTTTAATGGTTTGTATGACCCACCGTAGGCAATCAAATTCAATGTTGAACTAGCTACGGAGTAGTTGTTTAGGCTTATTCAACAACTTATTTCCACTCACCAAACAAATTCGCATTTCATTTTAATAAATTGCACAATTTTATAACTTTCATGTGACGGAGGTTTAGATTTGAAGTGGTGATGTGTGCGGAAAAATCACTTGCCACATTTTGATAGTGTTAGTATAGTATAATGTAGATATACTGTATAGCTTGAGTATTTGTACAGTAGGCTTAGTTAGTTAGTTATGAGTTTGTTAATACTCTGTAACTAACTCTCCTCTCTATATTGTGTACTTGAGTTGAGTACTATATAAGGCTCATTCTTGTAATTATTCCAATTAATGAGATTACTTCTAATTGCTTCTCTCAATATTCTTCTTCTTCTTCCTCCATTAATGGAGTTTATCATGGTATCAGACGCCATTAACGTCCTGTTTTGCCATTGATGCTTTCTTCGTTTTTCTTTCTCTTTCTCGTTTTCTGTATCTATTTCTTCTTCTCGTTTCATCTATTCGTTTTTCATTCTCGAATTCTTCTTCGTTTTCTCACAATTTTATACCCTATTTTGCGATTTCTTTGTTTTTCTTTGATCTTCAATGGRAGCTAAAGAAACTCGCAATCCTCCTCCTAATTCACCTCAACTTAATTCAGGCAATGTTGTTATGAATTTTGATGATCCATATTTTCTTTCTTCTGCTGATATTGCTCAACAATCGATCATTTCGCTTGTTTTCTCTGGTTCGAACTATGTTAATTGGAGTCGATCAGTCAAAATGGCTCTGTTTGCTCGARATAAGGAAGGTTTCATTGATGGTACTTTGGTCAAACCTGATTCAACTTCACCTGATTATAAGAAGTGGATTCGGAATGATTACATTGTTCGTACTTGGATTATTAATTCCATGGATAAATCAGTGGCTGAAACGTTCATGTTCGTTGAGTCTTCATCTCAGCTTTGGAGAGAGGTTAAAGAAAGGTATGGCCAGAGTAATGTTCCACAATTATTTGATCTTCATCGTTCTCTTTTTCTTACTGAGCAAAAGGATTCATCTATTACTGAATATTACAATAAGAAGAAACGAGTTTGGGATGAGATTTCATCTTTGGAAGGTATTCCTTCATGTTCTTGTGGTGCTATGGATGATTGCACTTGTCTTATCATGCGCAAGCTTGTTGAGGCTGATAATCGAATGAAACTCATTCAATTTCTTTCTGGCATTAATCCTTTGTATGATCAGGTTAAAACTAACATTCTTAGTTCTGATCCACTTCCTAATATCAACAAAGCTTATCATATTCTTCAACAAGTTGAGAGGAATAATTTGAATTCTATCAATTCTGCTCATGSTGGTGAATCTAGTGCTTTTGCTGCTACTACTTCTAAGTTTGATGCATCTTCTACTMCTGCTAAGAGAGATTTCAAGAAGCCTAAGATTGATAGATTCTGTGAGCATTGCAAGGCCAAAAATCATACAATTGAGCAGTGTTTTAAGTTGGTTGGTTATCCTGATTATACTGGTACACCAATAAGAAGCAGAAATCTAAGGCTACTTCTCATGCCAATGCTGCTGATTCTTCTGGAATTCTTGGACCTTCTCCTAAGAAGGCTTCCTCTTCATCTTCTTCTCTTGATCCTCAAATGCTTTCTGCTGTCTGCAAGGAGGTTCTCAAGTGTATGAATCAATCATCTGATCCTCTCAGTACTTCCTATGCAAATGTTAATTTTGCAGGTACTGTTTTTACTTCTCATATTACTTCTGCTAATTCACAATTTTCTAATGATTCTTGGATTGTGGATACTGGAGCATCTGATRACTTGTGTTTTAATTCTTCATTATTTTCTGWMCTTAAACRTCTTCCTGCTCCTATGRTAGTYTGTTTTCCTGATGGTTCTGTTAATCACATTTCTCATGCTGGTTCTGTGATTCTCAATTCTAAACTTACTTTACACAAGGTCTTATATGCACCTTTATTCAAACACAATCTGCTTTCAGTTGGCAGATTGTGTGATGAGAATAAACTCACAGCAACRTTTACTGATCAAGTCTGCTTYTTTCAGGACCTTACATCTCATGAGGTCAAAGCTACTGCTGTGAGGAGTTCTGGACTCTATCATTTTTCTGCTTCCTCTAGTTCAAATAAGTCTTGTAATTCTGCTTGTCCTCCAAATTTGTCTATTTCTTCTTCTTCAGTTTCTGCTTTAGCCTCTGTATCTTTTGATGTTTTACATGCAAGACTTGGACATGTTTCACCTTCTGTAATGAAGCATGTTTCTGTTGTATTTTCCAATCCTAATAAAGATGATTTTCATTGTGAATCCTGCATTTTTGGTAAACATCACAAGTTTCCTTTCTCTTTATCTGCTTCTCATGCATCTAGTATTTTTGATCTCATTCATATTGATTTATGGGGCCCATCTAAATCACCAAGTTTATCTGGTGCTACATACTTTCTTACAATTCTGGATGATCACAGCAGAACAACTTGGACTCATTTGTTGCATAACAAACAACAGGTTTTCCAAGTTATTTCAAATTTTTTGTCCTATGTTGAAACTCAATTTCAATCCTTTGTTAAAATTGTGAGAAGTGATAATGGCACTGAAATTGTCCAGGATGCTTGTGCATCTTTATTTGCTTCTAAGGGCATAATACATCAAAGAAGTCTTCCTGGTTTMCCACAACAGAATGGGAGAGTTGAAAGGAAGCACAAGCATTTGCTTGAAGTTGCTAGGTGTTTGAGATTTCATGCTAATCTTCCTATTAAATTTTGGGGGGATTGTTTGTTATCTGCTACTTACCTTATTAATCTCATGCCTAGTTCTGTCTTGCATTGGAAGACTCCCTATGAGGTTCTTATGGGTACACAACCAAGTTATGATCATTTGAGGACAATTGGTTGTTTATGTTATCCAACATTCAAGTCTTCTGATAAATTTGCACCTAGGGCAAAGAAATGTGTGCTTATTGGCTATCCCTATGCTCAAAAGGGTTACAAACTCTATGATCTTGATTCTCATAAAGTTATCCTTAGCAGAGATGTCATTTTTAAGGAATATATTTTTCCTTTCAAGATACAGGACAATTCTATTCCTGTTCCTGCTCAATCATCTTCTTCTTTGGATTCTTCCCTTTTCCTTGATGATCTTCCTATTACTCAGAATATTCCACCTKTTAATCCTCCTTCACCATCACCTTCTTTACCTTCACATTCTTCTTCTATTCCAAACTCTTCTCCAA
>SNQN01000091.1:43780-56467 GCA_008642245.1 Bassia scoparia
GTGGTTAGCTGTTGTTTTTTCTCCATTTGTTTTTCTACTTATCTCCAAGTGGGAGATTGAAAGGTAGAAATGGTGTGGAGATGAGTAGAAAAGAGTGAAGAAGTGTTTTGCTGCACTGTGGCGGGGCGCCAAGTTTCATGGCGTGGAGCCATAGCATTCTGGAAACAAGCTGAAGCAAGAACCAGGCAAAAGGCCTGTGYCGTGGCGCCACTCAGGTGGCGGGGCGCCATCCTGGTGGCGCGGCGCCATGTGGGTGGCGGCCCGCCATCTGCTTCTGCCTCTTTTGTGCGGTTTGCTCTGTTTTAGCGGTGGAAGCGGTGCTAGTATATAAAGGACTTCTTTTGCTTTCTCTTTCATCAGTTGGTATCACAAATCATATTAGAACTCTCTCAAACTCTCTAAACTAGGTTTAAGCATAGATTTGAGGTTAGCTTTGCAATTTATATAATTGAAGCTTGTGTATGAGATTGTTCTTCATTCATCAYTTAATCAAAGTGCATCAAGGGTGGGTTTTTCTCCCGGTTCTCGGGTTTCCCACGGTAACTCTATCTCACTAAAATCTCTTTAATTTCTTCAAATTTACTTGGTTGTTCTTGTTGGTTGTTTGTTCTTGATTAAGTATTGGATTATACTTGTACTTGTGTTTGTTCTTGCTTGCTTGGACTTGGTTTGGACTTGATTATTGCCATAACAAAATCACCAGGCCAACAAAGCACACCTTCGGCAACTATGACATTAACGTCCGATTTGGTTATTGGGACTAAATGATGGTAATGGGAATAAAATTTTTGTGTAATTTAAATAGGAAAAAACTCTTAACATCACTATGGGTAATGAAGTTGCTCACAACTTTAACTCCATGAGAAACAATCTTAGCTCAAACTTGTATTTTTCTTCCATGGGGACACAATTCTTAGGAATTTCATTACCACTTAGGGGAGTGGTATTGGATGGGAATGAAAATTTAACAAGAAATATAGGGAATGAAAATTTATGAAGAAATATGGGAAATATGTTGCCCACTACATTATCACATGAGGGAGTGTTGTGTGTAGAAATATGGGAATGATTGTACAATATAAGCGTTGTCAATTTTTACAATCTCAAATAATTAACATTTGTTGCAAACATATTTTTTCAAAGGTACTTGTGAGTATTATAGCTTATTAGTGCATTAATGGTATAGTACTCAATACAAATTAATTTAGGGGTTTTTTTTTTCATATACCCCTGAGATTTGGACTAATAACTCATATATTTCGATTTTTTCAAAATAGCTTYTATACCCTTGAGATCAGAGAAAGTAATTCAAATACCCTTAATGTAACAGAAATCTAACAATGTTACTCTTTTTCTCCAATTACCCCTAATTCAAGTCATTTAACTCCTAATTGATTCTTTGTGCTCCATTATTCCTAACTACTATCCTTTTCTCTCCTCTGTTATTCCTATCTTCAGCACCACCACCCCTATTTGATATTCAAGAAAAAAAACCCAAAAAACCCCAAAATCCAAAAATTAAAAACCCAAATAAATCAAGCAACAACCTCAAACTTTGATATTCAAGCAAAAACCAATAGAAGAAATACAACAAAGTATTGTATGTGAGATAAAAAAAATTGATTTGGTACATCATTTATTTAAACAATAGAAGAAATAATATTAGATATATGCGTAATTTAAACACTTACTTTCATATTTATCTCCGGTATAAGTTTGTTTTTGTTCCCTACAAAATTATAAAAAGAAAATAGAATCAGATTGTTCCTGATCATCATAGTAATTGCACGGTGAATCTTAATTAGACTGATTTGCTAAGTAGTCATTAGTCATTACCAGTTAAAATCTCTTGAACAACAATGGGAATGGTCTTGCCTGAGTATGAGTCCCCTGATACGTACAAAGGATTTGCTTGGAATTTAGAATGTTTCATAAGCCACTGCATACATAATTACAAACAGTGAAGTTACATACTTCAAGTAATGCCAAATAGTGTCTATGACTATTACGACAAACATGTATCATCTTCTTGCAGTAATCAATTATATTMGTTGTACTCATCCGTAACGTGTTAATTTAACTACAACGGTTGATGAACATTTTTCCTCTCCACCTAATATCAAATTGTTGCAATTAATACATTTATCTTCTGTTAATGCCGTCACAAAAAAAAAAAAAAAAAAACTTCTGTTAATGCCAAGTACTCGGGTAGTAATAATATTGCAATAATTCGAAATAGACATGATGTATATAAATGGTTATAAATATATACAAGACTAACCTTTCTTAAAAATTCAAAAACATGTTGTGATTGCAGTAAGTCATTGCTGTAATAAGCATCCGAATTTGTTCCATATGAAAAGCCGGTGCCAACGGGGGAATCTACAAATAGAATGCTWGCTACCTGCTCAACTCGACGATGATCGGCATCACATAGTCATCTTTGAATAAAGGTTGAACTAGTCTTGAATATTTAGGTATTGTTCAGTTTAACTTAATTTTTTTTCTAAATAGAAGTTAGGTAATAAAAATAAATTCAATTTTGCAAAAATCGTGTGACAATAATGGAGCGTTTGGTATGAGGGATTATGTGGTGAGAATGTGATTATTAATCTCAAGTTTTCTATAATCCAATGTTTGATAGGTGAGAATTAAATTTGAAAATTGAAATGGGAATGAGAATATTTAGCTCTGATTTCCAATGTTTTATTACCTAGGGGTAGGTAATAAAATGGTGGGAATGGAATTATTTTGTTGAAAAGACTAAAATATTCCTACCTAMTAATTAATATTATACCTTAACTCATTTATGAAAAGGTAAATTGGTAAATTTTTAATTTAATCACTACTTTAATCCCACATACCAAACATGAGATTTCAATTTTTTTAATTTTATTCCCACTAACATGTCAAACAAAGGATTGAGATTATTTTACGAATTCTCATTCCCACTCTCACTTTATATTCCCCGAATTTCCATTGCCACATGCCAAACGCCCCGTAAAAYATTAGCCAGTTACCTTGGTCCAAGAATGTGGATTTAACTGAAGTTTGGGTAAGCTTGTTCCAAAATTATTAGAAGCACTGTAATTGAAGGTTATTGGACCTAAGAACCAATAATTATACGAAGCAAACGTCAGAGGTTAGGTCATTATAGTGCAATTATAACGACGTGAATCACATGATGGGTGCTTCATGCCAAAACAGATAAACCACCTTACTTTCTGTAAAAATCTAATGTAAAATATGTAAAAGCTCAACAAAATAAAAGGCAAATCTCACTCCGCGTGAGGATGCAAATTAAATAGTGCTTTTTAATGCTCTAGGTAAAGAATTGAAAATTGGTTGTTATGTATGTTTTTCTTTTCCACAAATTACTAAATTAAGAATATTTCATATTCGCCAATGCATATTAATAACAACAATACTTCACATCCTTGTAAAAAATATAAAAAAAAACAATACTTCACATCATCATATTTATTCTTATGTATTTTCTCTGTTTCACTAAATTTCTGCTACTTCTACTTTACACGTTTGTCAAACACAATTTACAAATGAAATATCTTTAATTATACATGAATAACAATTATAAAAATTGGATTTTAATAACTACTTGTTAATACGATTCTAACAAGACTCTACTTGACTATATTCATTCTTATTCATTGACAAAATTTTAAAAAATTCTCACTATTAATGAATAGTAAGAACTATTCATTATGACATGAATTTAATGGAACAGGAGAATACTTTATTGAATAATATTTAGACGATTTCATATTTGTAAATAGTAAACATTGTACCAAATCCATAGAACGTTGTGAAACAAATGGAAAGTTGACTAACCAATTTCATAGAAAAAACTTGAAAGACCAGAGCAACCAGGACCTCCTGTTAGCCATAGAAAAAGAGGGTCTTCTTCCACATTTCTTTCTGATTCTACAAAATAATAGAATAATTGCACTTCCTCATTTTTCCCCACTCCTATATATCTACATCACAAAACGAAATCTTATTTAACTTAGTAACCAACATGAAAACAATCGATCAAACAAAAAAAAAAATGTACTTTTTTTGAAAGTAAAAAAATTAAAATAAAAAATGCCTTCTTCCAATTAATCATAGCAGAAAAATGTAACAAAATGAATATTTAATGTCTCAAAAAGCTGTCACTGAAGAAGTGCAAAAATACATTACCCAGTTTCAAAAGAGAAAGGGAGATTGCCAGGATACCCTGGTAATGATTTGATAATATTGGATTCTGATTTAGAAAAACAGATAACTGCTGAAATTACAAAGAGAAGGACTAGAATTATGTGATGTGGTAATTTTACTTCCAAGTTTGGTACGTCATACATCTTTGAAGAAGGAATTGAAAGAAAATAATTTCATGAAACAATGGCTATTATGCGAGGATTAATATACTGCCAATTATAAAGGAGTTGTTTGATACACGCATTCATGCACTGTTTCGAAAGTTGATGTTGAATTATGAATACTTGCTTAGTCTATCTAGTAGATATACCAAAGTTGCATATCCAATTATCCAGTGGCAATATAGTAATTATGAAAAAAATAAAGTTACTTCGTTATTACAATATTGCAATTAAAAATRAACGTTATTTTCTCCATAATTATAATATTGTCACTCAATATGCAACTTTGACATATCCACTGGATAGATTAGAAATTTTCCCGATGGATAGAGTATTGAAAATTGATAGAGTATGTTCCTCGGGTTCAAGTGTTAGGTTGTAGAATGAGGACTTGTAGATTTAACCTACGGCATTCGAGAGTCATCGGACCCATCTCTTTGGTAGTTCATTTTCAAGTAATAATCATGTGTCATAGGAAAGAGACATCGGCCCATTATTGCCACTAGGCTCGCTACTCTAGTCCTATTCTTGTCGATGAAAATTGTTGACATGTAAATTCCGCATTAAATAATTAGAGAGAAAATGACTAACATACGAAGTATATAAGTGTTGAATCAACTGAACAACACAAGAGGGAGGTGAATTGTATTTGAGGAACTTAAGTGACTTTTCGCGGAATTAAAAGAAACTCGAGCAAAGAGAATTTTCCAAACACAGAAATTCTCAAGGCAAACGCCAAGAGAGGAAAAACTGTGGTCTGATGCAACACAGGACTTCGTCTTTATTATAATAGGATGAAACACCTAATTACAATCTAAGACCCTCGTTCTCAGTTCAATTATGAACTTCTTAAACCCTTGCAACCAACCCCTCTGTTGGTCACACTCTRTATCACTCGATTTCTATGAATTCCCTCAGCTATGACTCTAGCTCTCTCACAACCCTTTACTTCAACCAATAGATCAAAACACTTTTACAACTCAATAAGACTTAAGACTTGGCACTGGTATGAAGAATAAAGCTCTGATTTTTCTTTGCTCAAAGTGTGTATAATGATTTATTAGGTGATAGTATTTATAGGGTAATTGTATGAGTCGTGGAAGTCAAGCAGTAACCCACTATCACACTACATCCAATTTCATTTTGTAGGAGAAGTGCATGGTGGAACTTGACTCCAACGGTCACAAACACACGATCACCACTTCCAGTTTAAGTCCGTTGAACAACTTCCTATTTTTGCTCAGTTAGTTTGCTTGAGAAGCAAGCTGATTCAATCCATGATCAACACAAACTAACTTCACCTATTTTTAATGAAAACAATTTTGTTTGCAAATATATTGTTTTAACCGATTTTCCAAAAAAACTTTTTCAAAGATATTTTCATTATATTGCAAAGCATATAGTGTATAGTTATTAAAAGATAAAATACCAGAATTTTAGTCCTTAATGATTTTAGAAGAAGATTTTATTTTTATTTCAAAACTACTAACAAATTTATTGAAGAACTTCCTTTCATAAATCACTGGATTAATCTCTTTAATAGATTAACTTACAAACTATATACTAAATTACTTTTTATCCTTTGAGCTAAATCTTCATGCCTTAATGCCAATGTAAGGTATGTACAATAAATCTAAAATAAAATCCTAATACCTACTGTACCAAATACTCGAATATTGATTTTAGGCTTTTGCCAAGGAACTCGAGCTTTCCAAATTGTGAGCTTCTTCTTTGAGTTCAGGTTGATGCTTCATAGTCTTGGGAACTTCTTTCTTCTCCTAAGGATATCCTATCCCTTTAAGACTCCTTAGACCATCAACACCTACAATTACAACACTCAATCACACACATCAGATAGCACTTATGAGTTTGCCTTTGTTGGTTTGTTGTGCCATCATCAAAACTCTTAGGGTTCAACAATATTCCCTTTTTGATGAATGCCAAACCAAGAAAACTCTTCAACAAAATGTAGAACATAATCAGCAGTGTGTTAGTGTTTAAATAACCAATTAAGTACAGGATATATAAGTGAAACAGAAACTTTAAAAAATTTGTTTATACCCTTATACATGCTTCTTTATACAGCAAGGAACTCGAGTAGATTTATGCAGAATATGATCATCAACCTGTGACACCAGAGGTTTGCTCCTCTTCCCCTTTTGGCTTTCAGCAAAAACAATCGATATATGTATACTCATAGCACAACCAGTAGGTAGTATACTGGTTGTACCCTTTCATTACACATTATAATAAGCAAGCATGCAACAATAATTCACAAGTATTTAGGCAAAGAATGATATATATATATATATAATATATATATAATAATATATATATATATATATATATATATATATATATATATATATATATATATATATATATATATATTAATAAGTATATTATATATATATATAGTATATACTGAAAGGGAAGGATGGAGCATGGTCTTCAGGGGCCTCCAAACTCGGACAACACTTCAATCACCTTGGCCAAAATCTTCTTCTGGGACTTGTCTAGCTTCACATATGCTGCACTCATGTCTTGCAGGATAGATTGAGATATTGAAGCCAGATTCTCCAGCATGTTCTCCATATTAGCACACTTGGTACCCATCTGGTCCATCTGATCATGTAGTGATTGAACAAAAGCCTTGAGACCCTTCAGCTCTTCAATGATTGTAGTGGAACTGAAGGTGCCAAAGCCTGAAKCTGTGATCACCATAGGACCACTCCCCTGTTTTTCCAGAACAGAAGTGTCAACAGCAGTAGGAGGAGTAGGGAGAACTTCAGTAGTTTTGGGTTCCTCCTTCTTTGGCTCCTCTGCCTTTGGCTCCTRTGCCTTAGGTTCTTCCTCATCAAGGTCAAAAAAAGTTTGCTGAGACTCCTCGTCAGCGCCTATCCTTGTGTTCCTTCCACTCTTTCTCTTAGCAGCTCCTCCTCTTCCCCTGCCTCTACCTCCTCTACGACTGACAGATTTTATGAGAGGCTCCTTATTATCCTCATTCTTCTCTTTAGAATCAGTCACAATTTTCTCAGGAGTTTTCACCTTATCATACTCTTCCTCAACCTTCTCTGTATCCTTTTGTTCCTCTTCCTCATCTACTTCTTTCTTCTGTTCCTTAAACACACACTCTCCATCTTTGACAGTTAACCCTAGCCTATGCAATGTACTGGGTTGAATGAAGTGATTTYTTTGCATGGTTAGGACTTCTTTTGTCTCTTTAATGCCAAAGCTTTCAAGAAAGGTCATCAAGTGATTACCATACCCAATTTTCATGTTTTTGGAAATACAGTGGGTAAGGTGTTTGATCATCAAAGAGGGAAAGTTAATTTGAATTTTGTTTTCAAGGCAGTAGATGAGAAGGGCATCCAAGTGGTTTGCCTCATCTCTGTGTTGAGTTCTTGGAATTATGGATTGAAAGACAAGGTGGAAAAGTAACTTTTGAATGGGGGAGAAATTTTTGTGGTTAGTTTTCACATGGCTGGCTTAGGGTTCGCCAATTGACTCAACCATCTATCAATACAGACTCCCTCATAAGATTTTCTAACCTAACACCATCAACAGATGTCTTCATAAGCTCCTTTAAAATAATCATCAAAACCCTCATTTGGCACACCAAATGCCTCATTCAAATCAGCAGCAGTAAAATCTATAGTTTGATTTTAATTTTAAACAGAACATACTCCATTTTCATTGTTAAAACTCTTGTTAAACTGATCCATGATTAAGTAAGAGAACTCGTTTTATTCCAATTTCAAACAAACTAGTCCATCCCTAAAATTCTAAAATATCAGTGAGTTGTGTGAACTTACATGCCCTGCACCAATCCAGATTGATTGTTCATACCCATCATGTAATTTGAGCAGTCGAGCATCAATTCGAGCACGACATGAGTATTTTCCTACCATCGGGATGTGATCACCCAACTCCTCCAGTTGCCTTTGATTTCTTCGAATTTTCTCTTTTTAAACCCTCAACGATTGACATGCTCTCATCTTTTTTGGGTTCAGAGGATTTCATTGGGCATTGGTGAGATGTCCATGGAGAAAAAATTCGAGTTTTGGGATGAAAATAATTTTTTTGTTGGAATTGGAGATGAGAAATTTTGTGAGTTCAGTGAGTTTTAGAAGTGCTGTGGGTTTTGGAAGGGGTTTTGCATCAATCTTCCGTGCCCAACCTCTTTGTACATCCGGATCCCTGCCAAAAGCTTCATACTCGGCCTCATTATTGGATGTTTGAAATTGAACCTCATGGCATACTCTAACGTATCCCCTTCTGGCGATTTGAACAGGATACCTGCCCACAGCCGTTTTGGGTAGATGAACCATCTACAAAGAATGTTCATATGTCACTAGGGGAGGCCTGGTCATTTCTACAATAAAATCCGCCAAGGCTTGCCCCTTTATGGCTTTTTCGTGGTTCGAATTCCAAGTTGAATCCATTCAATGCTATTGCCCACTTAAGCATCCTTCCGGAAGACTCCAACTTAGTCAAAGGTTGGTTGATTGGTTGGTCAGTATAAACAACGATCCTATGGCTGCGAAGTAAGGAAGAAGCTTCTTGCTAGCCATCATGAGTGCCAAACCAAACTTTTCAGAGTGGCGTAGCGCATTTTTGCTCCTGGAGTACATGCTTACAAAGTAACCGGTAGCTGAGTTCCTTCCCTTTCGGCGCTAACACGGCCGACAAGGCATGTTCAGAAACTGAAAGATACATATATAAAGTTTCTCTTTCTATAGGACTCACCAACCTTGGAAGGGAGTGTAGATGTTCCTTCAACTTGACAAAAGCAGCTTCAGCCTCTTCACTCCACTCGAACTTGGCACTCTTCTTGATTGCCTTAAAGAAATTTGACATTTATCCCCAGACTTGGAGAGAAACCTGCCAAGCGCTGCTAGACAGCCCAGCAGTCTTTGGACCTCCTTTACATTTCGTGGCGATTGCATATCCAGAACAGCTTTGACTTTGTCGGGGTTGCTTCAATACTCTTTCATCTATTAAGAACCCAGAACTTGCCAGAAGTTACTCCAAAGACACATTTCTTCGGATTTAATTTCATGCCAAATTGTCGTAATGTGTCGAATGTTCTCGTAGATCCTAGCATGATTTTCCTTCTTCTTGCTCTTGATGATCATGTCATCAATGTAGCTTCTACATTCCCTTCCAAGTTGCTTAGCGAAGATGGTGTTTAACACATCTATCTTTGGAAGGTAGCAGGGGCGTTTCTTAGGCAAAAAGACATTACCTGTAAACAATACAACCATTGTCAGTGACAAAAGCTGTCTTGTCCTGGTCCTCCTCCTTAAGAGGGATTTGATGAAAATCCTGAGTAAGCATCAACGAGCTCATGGCTCGTGCCCCGCTGTAGAGTCTACTAGCTTGTCAATCTTTGGAGTGGGAAGCTATCTTTGGACAAGCTTGTTCAGATATGTGTAGTCCACGCACATTCTGCAGTCCCATGTTCGGCTTGGGAAACTAGAACCACATTTGCCACCCCTCAAGATACTGGCAAGGAGGATGAACCCAGCGTCTAGCAACTTTTTTACTTTCTCATCTGCTGCCTTTGCTCGGACTGGACCCAAGTGTTCCTCTTCTTCTGTTCACACTGGCTTGAAAGTGGGGTCAACATCAAGACTATGCTGGGCGATCTTTTGATCCAGCCTTGACATCTCCTCAGCTGAGACCAAAAACATCTTTGTTATCTCACAAACAAATCCTTGACTTCTTGCCCAGGCCTATCGTTCATAGGCATCTCCTAGCCTTAACCGTCTCCTGGCAAAAGTAGGGATCTAACTCGAATGTCCTCTTGTTGCCTGCTTGGCTCTGGTCAGAGATTAGAAGCAAATAAACAGGGGATGCGCATCATCTCCTGTCGGTACATGAACCATCAGTACTTCACCCAGCACTTCCCTCTTCTTGGAGACCTTGTTTTGAAGTCTCTGGCACATCGATCCTTCCCACTAGCAACGTGGCTGACGTGGTAAGATAGACCCTCGAGCGATTGCGATCTCATATATTTGCCAACCTTGCCCTCATCGCTGTGAACTTCCATCAACATCAAATGTGTGACATCGTACTCTCGAGCATTGAGTGTTGTGCTGCAATGATAACATTATAGGCGTCAAATTTTGACCACCAAGAACGTTATGCCCGCAGGTCCTTACAACGTTTCTCCGTCCAAGACGAAGGGTGAGTACCACTCCCACCGGCTGAATGTACCACATCAACCTATGATAGATTATGCATGGCACTAAGCTCATCATCATTATACTTTAGCTCTGAAGGAACTCGAAGCTATAATATCGGAGGACTTCCCGGTCAAGAGAATGGCGACGGACCGCTTACCGCCACTTTCATTCGACACAAGAGGGTCATCATGGGGGTGCTACTCCCCATATCCCTTCCCTGCAAATGAGAACATCCGGGAACTTCTCACTCACCTCTCCTATCCAGAGCATGACTTGTTAGGGAGTTCTACATAATCCAGGTGACCCTTGCAGTTGGACCACCCTGCAGCGAACCTTCGAAATCGTGTGCGATTCCGGAGTTAGAATCTCCATCAGTAGCGAGGCATCCTCCGTAGATGGAGATTTCCTTCAAAACTTTTTTATTAAAGTTTCTTACCTTGCTTGATGCGTCAGGCGATCATGGTTGCGCTTGCAAGGTATAGCAATCCATCGTGACTGATGTCCAGGTCTTTGTGATATTGCACATATTTGACTTTGGTTTTCCCCTCTTATATCCAACTTGTTTTGAATGGGGGAGGATCGTCGATGTGAACATCTTGACTCACTTCCTTGTAGACCTGGAAGAGACTTTAGTGTATTCACCCGTAAGGTAGTGTAGTTGAACTTTCTCTTCTTCCTGGCCGCCCCTTCTTGGGATGTTCCTTCCTCCTCTAATATTCCAGGTCCCAGAACTCTTCAATTATCAAGAAACCACCGCTTCGGTGCGCCTGGTTGCTTTGATGTTTTGAGGAGGGAGGAGTTAGCCTTTTCTTTTGGCCTTTGACAGCAAGATTCTTCCGCGTTGAATCCATGCTTGCGGCCTCGGCCTCTCATCTCATTCAAGTCCCATACACGTTGCTTGACCATTTTTGGAACTTGAGAGTGGACGCTATCCTCATCCAGTCTCGGTAGAAGAGTTGTCCAGGATCACTGGTTGGCAAGTCGGAATTTGAAGCGCTTCAGTTGTTCCCGCGGGCCGCGCCTTAGCATAAGCTTCATCGCTGAGTTAGGAACAGTGGAGATCATAAGAAGGGGGTATCTGTGTCCGTTGCGTTGAGGTGCTTATCTTGGCGCGTGTGTTGTCGACGTATCCAAGGCTCGGACCAAGGTGGGTTCAGGCTCTTAACGGGACTATCCACATTCAAGATTTGGCTATACTTTTTTCACTCTCACACCATTGTCATTGGCAATCGCAGGCAGAGAAGTCCCTAGGGCAGTTAATGTATACGAAGGAGTGCATTTGGGTAGGGATTCAGCACGGCTAAACGAAGTTGAAGGGAGCTATTAGTCAGCGTCACCTCACGACTCTCACCATTCTGATTGCCAGACCCAAGCGTTGATGCCTAGTGGGCTACTAACTTTACCTTGACGTGATGGGTGAAGCGTAAGTACTTCAAGTTTTCCGGCGATCGTGCCATGAATGGTAGTTGAAAAGTATAGCATTCGTTGAAGTTGGGATAGATCCCTTGAAGAGCGCTGACCACCTTGTGCGAGCCCCTGAGAGTGACTTGAAATACTTACATGTAGCATCGTCGGCCTGTGTGGTTAGCATGAGATGCTTGTACATTTGCCAGGTGATCATCTGGGTCAGTAGTTCATCATAAGCATCAATAGATGGAATTGATCTTTGGGACTGAGTGGGCCATGCGGATAGATGCAAGAGAAGGGGGTTTCTTGTCAGTTAGGGAAAAGCGCTTGCATTCCCCTAGTCACATGGGATGTTTGACCATTACCTCCTATCCAGGTGAGCACCGCTTTCAGTGACCCCACTTGGTAGGGATCTACTCCGGCTATGGCTATGCGAGGAAGGGTGGTCTGGCCAGATGTGCTTTGAGTGGACATGTGTTCTGAAAGAACGATGGAAGGGTCCGGTAACCTGGCGTGAACAGTCAAAGAGTGTGCTCATTCATACCGAGCGGCTTGGCTTGCCTCTCAGTTCTCTTCTGTTCCCATGATTAGCCTGGCTCTGGTTTTCTCCCTCTTGATTTCAATGATCTTCCGGGCATCCATGAGGAAGCTTCGCGGTCCTTGCTTCCTCTCTCAATGGGTTTTGACATCTGGCTCTTCGCGAGAAGAGA
>SNQN01000091.1:56492-66686 GCA_008642245.1 Bassia scoparia
ACTCCAAAGAGAACCATTACCTAGTTTATTTCCATAATTATTCTCCATAAATGTCGCAAGTAGTTGTTAATCTTAGTCCATAATCAACCAACCCTTTATTCATAAGCTTGACACATTTTAATTAGTAGCTAATTTAATTACCATCTCTCTTGTGGAAGATCCTTGCTTCCACTTGCTACATAGTTTGTTCTAGGTATTTTTGATAGTGTCGAACAGCCCTGTCAGGACTATTAGTTGGTTTAATGCAAACTTCAGAGTGTGTTCCATGTCTACGACTGAACTGCAGTATGTTGCTTATGTCGAGCATAAGGAGATGAATGGCTCAAAGGATTCCTATATGAGATGGGTTTTCAACAGATGATGTGTGTTGTATAGTGATAGCCAAAGTGCCTTGCAATTGGCTAAAAATCCGTATTTCACATATCGGACCAAACATATCAAGCGGCGTTATCATTACACTAGGAGCTTAGTGGATGATGGAACGATTGTTTGAAGAAAAATATACCGGGGCGAAGAATCCGGCTGATATGCTCACGAAGTGGTGACTAGTGAGAAATTGAGTTATGCCAGGCCTCAATTGTTCAACATTGATTGCTTTGAGAGTTTTGTGCTTTGATTGGTTTGATGATGATAGTGGTGTATATGGCTTATGTACATTAATGTTGTTTTCATGGTGGTTAGCTGTTGTTTTTTCTCCATTTGTTTTCTACTTATCTCAAGTGGGAGATTGAAAGGTAGAAATGGTGTGGAGATGAGTAGAAAAGAGTGAAGAAGTGTTTTGCTGCACTGTGCGGGGCGCCAAGTTCATGGCGTGGAGCCATAGCATTCTGGAAACAGCTGAAGCAAGAACCAGGCAAAAGGCTGTGGCGTCGGCCACTCAGGTGGCGGGCGCCATTCCTGGTGGCGCGGCGCCATGTGGGTGCGGCCCGCATCTGCTTCTGCCTCTTTTGTGCGGTTTGCTCTGTTTTAGCGGTGGAAGCGGTGCTAAGTATTAAAGGACTTCTTTTGCTTTCTCTTTCATCAGTTGGTATCACAAATCATATTAGAACTCTCTCAAACTCTCTAAACTAGGTTTAAGCATAGATTTGAGGTTAGCTTTGCAATTTATATAATTGAAGCTTGTGTATGAGATTGTTCTTCATTCATCAGTTAATCAAAGTGCATCAAGGTGGGTTTTTCTCCCGGTTCTCGGTTTCCCACGGTAACTCTACTCACTAAAATCTCCTTTAATTTCTCTCAAATTTACTTGGTTGTTCTGTTGGTTGTTTGTTCTTGATTAAGTATTGGATTATACTTGTACTTGTTTGTTCTTTGCTTGCTTGGACTTGGTTTGGACTTGATTATTGCCATAACAAAATACCACCAACAAAGCACACCTTCGGCAACTATACATTAACGTCCGATTTGGTTATTGGGACAAATGATGTAATGGGAATAAAATTTTGTGTAATTAAATAGGAAAAAACTCTTACATCACTATGGGTAATGAAGTATTGCTCACACTTTAACTCCATGAGAAACAATCTTAGCTCAAACTTGTATTTTCTTCCATGGGACACAATTCTTAGGAATTTCATTACACACTTTAGGGGAGTGGTATTGGATGGGAATAAAATTTAACAAAGAATATAGGAATGAAAATTTATGAAGAAATATGGAAATATGTTGCCCACTACATTATCACATGAGGGTTGTGTGTAGAAATATGGGAATGATTGTACAATATAAGCGTTGTCAATTTTTTACAATCTCAAATAATTAAACATTTGTTGCAAACATATTTTTTTCAAAGGTACTTGTGAGTATATAGCTTATTAGTGCATTAATGGTAAGTACTCAATACAAAATTAATTTAGGGTTTTTTTTTTCATACTACCCTGAGATTTGGACTAATAACTCATATATTTCGATTTTTTCAAAATAGCTGTATACCCTTGAGATCAGAGAAAGTAATTCAAATACCCTTAATGTAACAGAAATCTAACAATGTTACTCTTTCTCTCAATTACCCTAATTCAAGTCATTTAACTCCTAATTGATTCTTTGTGCTCCATTATTCCTAACTACTATCCTTTTCTCTCCTTGTTATTCCTATCTTCAGCACCACCACCCTATTTTGATATTCAAGAAAAAAAACCCAAAAACCCAAAATCCAAAATTAAAAACCCAAATAATCAAGCAACAACCTCAAACATTTATATTCAGCAAAAACCAATAGAAGAATACAACAAGTATTGTATGTGAGATAAAAAAAATTGATTTGGTTACATCATTTATTTAAACAATAGAAGAAATAATATAAGATATATGCGTAATTTAAACACTTACTTTCATATTTATCTCCGGTATAAGTTTGTTTTTTCCCTAACAAAATTATAAAAGAAAATAGAATCAGATTGTTCCTGATCATCATAGTAATTGCACGGTGAATCTTAATTAGACTATTGCTAAGTAGTCATTAGTCATTACCATTTAAAATCTCTTGACAACAATGGGAATGTCTTGCCTGAGTATGAGTCCCCTGATACGTACAAAGGATTTGCTTGGAATTTAGAATGTTTCATAGCCACTGCAACAATTACAAACAGTGAATTACTACTTCAAGTAATGCCAAATAGGTCTATGACTATTACGAACAAACATGTATCATCTTCTTGCAGTAATCATTATATTTGTTGTACTCATCCGTAACGTGTTTAATTTAACTACAACGGTTGATGAACATTTTTCCTCTCCACCTAATATCAAATTGTTCATTAATACATTTATCTTCTGTTAATGCCGTACACAAAAAAAAAAAACAAACTTCTGTTAATGCCAAGTACTCGGGTAGAATAATATTGCAATAATTCGAAATAGACATGATGTATAGTAAATGGTTATAAATATATACAAGACTAACCTTTCTTAAAATTCAAAAACATGTTGTGATTGCAGTAAGTCATTGCTGTAATAAGCATCCGAATTTTTTCCATATGAAAAGCCGTCCAAGGGGGGAATCTACAAATAGAATGCTTGCTACTGCTCAACTCGACGATGATCGGCATCACATAGTCATCTTGAATAAAGGTTGAACTAGTCTTGAATATTTAGGTATTGTTTCAGTTTAACTTAATTTTTTTCTAAATAAAGTTAGGTTAATAAAATAAATTCAATTTTGCAAAAATCGTGTGACAATAATGGAGCGTTTGGTATGAGGATATGTGGTGAGAATGTGATATAATCTCAAGTTTTCTATAATCCAATGTTTGATAGGTGAGAATTAAATTTGAAAATTGAAATGGGAATGAGAATATTTAGTCGTGATTTCAATGTTTTATTACCTAAGGAGGTAAATAAATGGTGGGAATGGAATTATTTTGTTTGAAAAGACTAAAATATTCCTACCTATTAATTAATATTATACCTTAACTCATTTATGAAAAGGTAAATTGGTAAATTTTAATTAATCACTACTTTAATCCACATACCAAACATGAGATTTCAATTTTTTTAATTTTCTTCCACTAACATGTCAAACAAAGGATTGAGATTATTTTACGAATTCTCATTCCCACTCTCACTTTATATTCCCCGAATTTCCATTGCACATGCCAAACGCCCCGTAAAAGATTAGCCAGTTACCTTGGCAAGAATGTGGATTTAACTGAAGTTTGGGTAAGCTTGTTCCAAATTATTAGAAGCACTGTAATTGAAGGTTATTGACTAAGAACAATAATTATACGAAGCAAACGTCAGAGGTTAGGTCATTATAGTGCAATTATAACGACGTGAATCACATGATGGGTGCTTCATGCCAAAACAGATAAACCACCTTACTTTCTGTAAAAATCTAATGTAAAATATGTAAAAGCTCAACAAAATAAAAGGCAAATCTCACTCCGCGTGAGGATCAAATTAAATAGTGCTTTTTAATGCTCTAGAAAGAATTGAAAATTGGTTGTTATGTATGTTTTTCTTTTCCACAAATTACTAAATTAAGAATATTTCATATTCGCCAATGCATATTAATAAAACAATACTTCACATCCTTGTAAAAAATATAAAAAAAAACAATACTTCACATCATCATATTATTCTTATGTATTTTCTCTGTTTCACTAAATTTCTGCTACTTCTACTTACACGTTGTCAACACAATTTACAAATGAAATATCTTTAATTATACATGAATAACATTATAAAAATTGATTTTAATAACTACTTGTTAATACGATCTAACAAGACTCTACTTGACTAATTCATTCTTATTCATTGACAAAATTTAAAAAAATTCTCACTATTAATGAATAGTAAGAACTATTCATTATGACATGAATTTAATGGAACAGGAGAATACTTTATTGAATAATATTTAGACGATTTCATATTTGTAAATAGTAAACATTGTACCAAATCCATAGAACGTTGTGAAACAAATGGAAAGTTGACTAACCAATTTCATAGAAAAACTTGAAAGACCAGAGCAAACCAGGACCTCCTGTTAGCCATAGAAAAAGAGGGTCTTCTTCCACATTTCTTTCTGATTCTACAAAATAATAGAATAATTGCACTTCCTCATTTTCCCCACTCCTATATATCTACATCACAAAACGAAATCTTATTTAACTTAGTAACCAACATGAAAACAATCGATCAAACAAAAAAAAAATGTACTTTTTTTGAAAGTAAAAAAATTAAAATAAAAAATGCCTTCTTCCAATTAATCATACGAAAAAATGTAACAAATGAATATTTAATGTCTCAAAAAGCTGTCACTGAAGAAGTGCAAAAATACATTACCCAGTTTCAAAAGAGAAAGGGAGATTGCCAGGATACCCTGGTAATGATTTGATAATATTGGATTCTGATTTAAAAAACAGATAACTCTGCTGAATTATGTGATGTGGTAATTTTACTTCCAAGTTTGGTACGTCATACATCTTTGAAGAAGGAATTGAAAGAAAATAATTTCATGAAACAATGGCTATTATGCGAGGATTAATTATACTGCCAATTATAAAGGAGTTGTTTGATACACGCATTCATGCACTGTTTCGAAAGTTATGTTGAATTATGAATACTTGCTTAGTCTATCTAGTAGATATACCAAAGTTGCATATCCAATTATCCAGTGCAATATAGTAATTATGAAAAAATAAAGTTACTTCTGTTATTACAATATTGCAATTAAAATTAACGTTATTTTCTCCATAATATAATATTGTCACTCAATATGCAACTTTGACATATCCACTGGATAGATTAGAAATTTTCCCGATGGATAGAGTATTGAAAATTGATAGAGTATGTTCCTCGGTCAAGTGTTAGGTTGTAGATAGGACTTGTAGATTTAACCTACGGCATTCGAGAGTCATCGGACCCATCTCTTTGGTAGTTCATTTTCAAGTAATAATCATGTGTCATAGGAAAGAGACATCGGCCCATTATTGCCACTAGGTCGCTACTCTAGTCCTATTCTTGTCGATGAAAATTGTTGACATGTAATTTCGCATTAAATAATTAGAGAGAAAATGACTAACATACGAAGTATATAAGTGTTGAATCAACTGAACAACACAAGGGAGGTGAATTGTATTTGAGGAACTTAAGTGACTTTTCGCGGAATTAAAAGAAACTCGAGCAAAGAAGAATTTTCCAAAACAGAAATTCTCAAGGCAAACGCCAAGAGAGGAAAAACTGTGGTCTGATGCAACACAGGACTTCGTCTTTATTATAATAGGATGAAACACCTAATTACAATCTAAGACCCTCGTTCTCAGTTCAATTATGAACTTCTTAAACCTTGCAACCAACCCCTCTGTTGGTCACACTCTCTATCACTCGATTTCTATGAATTCCCTCAGCTATGACTCTAGCTCTCTCACAACCCTTACTTCAACCAATAGATCAAAACACTTTTACAACTCAATAAGACTTAAGACTTGGCACTGGTATGAAGAATAAAGCTCTGATTTTTCTTTGCTCAAAGTGTGTATAATGATTTATTAGGTGATAGTATTTATAGGGTAATTGTATGAGTCGTGGAAGTCAAGCAGTAACCCACATCACACTACATCCAATTTCATTTTGTAGGAGAAGTGCATGGTGGAACTTGACTCCAACGTCACAAACACACGATCACCACTTCCAGTTTAAGTCCGTTGAACAACTTCCTATTTTTGCTCAGTTAGTTGCTTGAGAAGCAAGCTGATTCAATCCATGATCAACACAAACTAACTTCACCTATTTTAATAAAACAATTTGTTTGCAAATATATTGTTTTAACCGATTTTCCAAAAAAACTTTTCAAAGATATTTTCATTATATTGCAAAGCATATAGTGTATAGTTATTAAAAGATAAAATACCAGAATTTTAGTCCTTAATGATTTTAGAAAAGATTTTATTTTTATTTCAAAACTACTAACAAATTTATTGAAGAACTTCTTTCATAAATCACTGGATTTAATCTCTTTAATAGATTAACTTACAAACTATATACTTAATTACTTTTTATCCTTTGAGCTAAATCTTCATGCCTTAATGCCAAGTACGGTATGTACAATAATCTAAAATAAAATCCTATACCTACATGTACCAAATACTCGAATATTGATTTTAGGCTTTTGCAAGGAACTCGAGCTTTCCAAATTGTGAGCTTCTTCTTTGAGTTCAGGTTGATGCTTCCATAGTCTTGGGAACTTCTTTCTTCTCCTAAGGATATCCTCATCCCTTTAAGACTCCTTAGACCATCAACACTACAATTACAACACTCAATCACACACATCAGATAGCACTTATGAGTTTGCCTTTGTTGGTTTGTTGTGCCATTCATCAAAACTCTTAGGGTTCAACAATATTCCCCCTTTTTGATGAATGCCAAACCAAGAAAACTCTTCAACAAAATGTAGAACATAATCAGCAGTGTGTTAGTGTTTAAATAACCAATTAAGTACAGGATATATAAGTGAAACAGAAACTTAAAAAAATTTGTTTATACCCTTATACATGTTCTTTATACAGCAAGGAACTCGAGTAGATTTAATGCCAGAATATGATCATCAACCTGTGACACCAAAGAGGTTTCCTCTTCCCCTTTTGGCTTTCAGCAAAAACAATCGATATATGTATACTCATAGCACAACAACCAGTAGTAGTATACTGGTTGTACCCTTTCATTACCATATAATAAGCAAGCATGCAACAATAATTCACAAGTATTTAGGCAAAGAATGATAATATATATATATATATATATATATATATATATATATAATATATATATATATATATATATATATATATATATATATATATATATATAGTGGAAAGGGAAGGATGGAGCATGGTCTTCAGGGCCTCCAAACTCGGACAACACTTCAATCACCTTGGCCAAAATCTTCTTCTGGACTTGTCTAGCTTCACATATGCTGCCTCATGTCTTGCAGGATAGATTGAGATATTGAAGCCAGACTCCAGCATGTTCTCCATATTAGCACACTTGGTACCATCTGGTCCATCTGATCAGTTGTAGTGATTGAACAAAAGCCTTGAGACCTTCAGCTCTAATGATTGTAGTGGAACTGAAGGTGCCAAAGCCTGAACCTGTGATCACCATACCACTCCCCTGTTTTTCCAGAACAGAATGTCAACAGCATAGGAGGTAGTAGGAGAACTTCAGTAGTTTTGGTTCCTCCTTCTTTGGCTCCTCTGCCTTTGGTCCTTTGCCTTAGGTTCTTCCTCATCAAGGTCAAAAAAAGTTTGCTGGAGACTCCTCGTCAGCGCCTATCCTTGTGTTCCTTCCACTCTTTCTCTTAGCAGCTCCTCCTCTTCCCCTGCCTCTACCTCCTCTACGACTGACAGATTTATGAGAGGCTCCTTATTATCCTCATTCTTCTCTTTAGAATCAGTCACAATTTTCTCAGGAGTTTTCACCTATCATACTCTTCCTCAACACTCTCTGTATCCTTTTGTCCTCTTCCTCATCTACTTTCTTCTGTTCCTTAAACACACACTCTCCATCTTTGACAGTTAACCTAGCCTATCAATGTACTGGTTGAATGAAGTGATTTATTTGCATGGTTAGGACTTCTTTTGTCTCTTTAATGCCAAAGCTTTCAAGAAAGGTCATCAAGTGATTACCATACCAATTTTCATGTTTTTGGAAATACAGTGGGTAAGGTGTTTGATCATCAAAGAGGGAAGTTAATTTGAATTTTGTTTTCAAGGCAGTAGATGAGAAGGGCATCCAATGGTTTGCCTCATCTCTGTGTTGAGTTCTTGGAATTATGGATTGAAAACAAGGTGGAAAAGTAACTTTTGAATGGGGGAGAAATTTTTGTGGTTAGTTTTCACATCTGGGTTACCGCCAATTGACTCAACCATTCTATCAATACAGACTCCCTCATAAGATTTTCTAACCTAACACCATCAACAAATGTCTTCATAAGCTCCTTTAAAATAATCATCAAAACCTCATTTGCACACCAAATGCCTCATTCAAATCAGCAGCAGTAAATCTATAGTTTGATTTTTAATTTTAACAGAACATACTCCATTTTCATTGTTAAAACTCTTGTTAAACTGATCCATGATTAAAGAGAACCTTTTTTATTCCAATTTCAAACAAACTAGTCCATCCCTAAAATTCTAAAATATCATGAGTTGTGTGAACTTACATGCCCTGCACCAATCCAGATTGATTGTCATACCATCATTAAATTTAATAGCAGCGAGCATCAATTCGAGCACGAACATGAGATTTTCCTACCATCGGGATGTGATCACCCAACTCCTCCCAGTTGCCTTTGATTTCTTCGAATTTTCTCTTCTTTAAACCCTCAACGATTGACATGCTCTCATCTTTTTTGGGTTCAGAGGATTTCATGGGCATTGGTGAGATGTCCATGGGWGAAAAATTCGAGTTTTGGGATGAAAATAATTTTTTTGTTGGAATTGGAGATGAGAAATTTTGTGAGTTCAGTGAGTTTTAGAAGTGCTGTGGGTTTTGGAAGGGGTTTTGCATCAATCTTCCGTGCCCCAACCTCTTTGRACATCCGGATCCCTGCCACCAAAGCTTCATACTCGGCCTCATTATTGGATGTTTGAAATTTGAACCTCATGGCATACTCTAACGTATCCCCTTCTGGCGATTTGAACAGGATACCTGCCCCACAGCCGTTTTGGGTAGATGAACCATCTACAAAGAATGTTCATATGTCACTAGGGGAGGCCTGGTCATTTCTACAATAAAATCCGCCAAGGCTTGCCCCTTTATGGCTTTTTCGTGGTTCGAATTCCAAGTTGAATCCATTCAATGCTATTGCCCACTTAAGCATCCTTCCGGAAGACTCCAACTTAGTCAAAGGTTGCTTGATTGGTTGGTCAGTATAAACAACGATCCTATGGGCTGCGAAGTAAGGACGAAGCTTCTTGCTAGCCATCATGAGTGCCAAACCAAACTTTTCAGAAGTGGCGTAGCGCATTTTTGCTCCTTGGAGTACATGGCTTACAAAGTAAACCGGTAGCTGAGTTCCTTCCCTTTCGGCGACTAACACGGCCGACAAGGCATGTTCAGAAACTGAAAGATACATATATAAAGTTTCTCTTTCTATAGGACTCACCAACCTTGGAAGGGAGTGTAGATGTTCCTTCAACTTGACAAAAYCAGCTTCAGCCTCTTCACTCCACTCGAACTTGGCACTCTTTTTTACTCAGGATTTCATTCAAATTCCCTCTTAAGGAGGAGACCAGGACAAACAGCTTTTGTCACTGACAATGGTTGTATTGTCTACAGTAATGTCTTTTGCTAAGGAAACGCCCCTGCTACCTGTTCCAAAGATAGATGTGTAAACACCATCTTCGCAAGCAACTTGGGAAGGAATGTAGAAGCTACATTGATGACATGATCATTCAGAGCCAAGAAGAAGGAAAATCATGCTAGGACTACGAGAAACATTCGACTACAATTACGACAATTGCATGAAATTAAATCCGAGATAATGTGTCTTTGGAGTAACTTCTGGCATATTCTGCGGTTCTAATAGATGAAAGAGGTATTGAGCCAACCCCGACAAAGTCCAAAGCTGTTTCTGGATATGCAATCGCCACACGAAAATGTAAAGGAGTCCAGAAGACTGGCTGCGCTGTCTAGCCACGCTTGGCAGGTTTCTCTCCAAGTCTGGGATACAATGTAAATTTCTAAGCAATCAAG
>SNQN01000091.1:84865-99865 GCA_008642245.1 Bassia scoparia
TCAGACCTAATATGAACAATTTGAAATCCACTTGACTTTTGAATTCTCTTAGCAAAGGCWACAAACTCGTCAAAAGTCTCATCCTTACTAGCTAAGAAAATTACCCAAGTGAATCTTGAATAATCATCTACAATAACCAAGACATATCGTTTACCACTTCTACTTTGAATTCTCATTGGACCACAAAGATCCATATGAATTAGTTATAGTGGTTGCTTTGTTGTTATCATGTTTTAATTCTGAAAAGAAGACCTAATTTGCTTCCCCCTCACACAAGCATCGCATATGTACTGTCCAGGGAACTTGACACTTGGAAGTCCAATTACAAGTTCTTTGAGTACAACTTGTTCATGTGAGAGAAACTTGCATGATCAAATCTTTTGTGCCATATTAATGCATCACCCTCAATCACACTGAGACATGTCAAGTTGTTCCTTGGGACAGTGTTGAGATCCATTGTATAAGTGTTCCCTTGGAGAACAATTAATCCAGTGCGATTGTTGATGATATTACAATTTTCAGTAGTAAATTTAACTGTGTTTCCCTTATCACAAAATTGTGAAATACGTAACAAATTATGTTTCAGACCCTCGACTAAAAATACATTGTCAATACAGTGGGAACCTGACTTACCAACTTTACCTTTGGCTAGGATTTCACCTTTCTTATTATCACCAAAAGTCACAGTACCACCTTCATAGGCTTCTAGTGAGAGAAACTTAGATTTATCTCTTGTCATGTGTTTGGAACAACCACTGTCGAGGTACCATGTGTTGTTCCCCTCACCAGAACCTACAAAAGAACTTAAGGGTTAGTATGAGGAACCCTGGTTTCATCGGGTTCCTTTGAAGAAGATGAAGATCCATCACCTTGTTTCTTTACCCAGACTTGTTTAATGTTACTTGTATGAGTAGTTTGTTTCTTAGCACAGTTAGACACATAGTGATCAGTTTTACCACAGAATGTGCAAACCTTACTGCTAGGTAAATCAACATATTTCTTCTTCTTATTTATCTTTGTGCTTAAAATGCACATAGCCTAAGCCTTCGGTTCTTTTCACTTGAGCATKTTCAATCCATTTAGGTATAGAATATTGACTTATATCTCTATTCTTTCTAATGTCAAGTTCCTTCTCAAGTTTTGCTTTTTAAACTTTGAGTTCCTCAAGATTTCTCTTGAGTTCCTCGAATTCTTTTATAAATTTGTTTGAGGAACTTGCACCTTTCAGGTCAATATCCATTAATTTATATTGAGACACTTCAATACCAAGCATAATGTTTTCCTATTTGAGTTTTCAACAAGTTCCTTCAGTAGGAGGTTCTTGTAAAAAAGCTCAAAGAATCTATTTTGAACATCTGTTTTGTGATTCTCTATCCAGGTACAATGATCTTTATAAGCATTTAAAGCCTTTTCWGATTGATTAAGACTTTTGGTAACTTACCTCCAGTCTTTATCATATTCAATAATCAGATCAACTAAGTCTTTTTTATTGAAAGTAAGTAACTTCTTAGGATCAGGATATACCTCTCTTTCTTTTGATTCATCATCATTCTTGGCCATAAGACAAAGATGAGCAGTTTCATCCTCAGAGGACTCTTCATCTTCATCACTATCGGATTCTCCCCATGCGGTAATCATGGCCTTCCTAATGTCTGATTTGTTGAAGCTCCTTGCACCCTTGCCGTAGTGATGTATGGTATTGATATATGGTTTTTCTCCCTATTCTCTTGCTATTTTGAAGGGTTTTTGGCCTTCTTAAGGCCCTCCTTGCTACTAATATGTTTGTTTAGTGTTTGAATGAGTTTTAGGTTGCTTTCATTGATTTGGAGTGATTTTGGACTCATTTGCTAGCACTACGGAGCTTTGAGAGGAGTAACGAGGAGCTAGGAGTGGAGCTACGAACATATGCTCACTATTTTTGTCATAAGTCACGTTTCCTATTTCGGATTGGTGTTATTCTAGTTGCATTGGAAACTAGACTTCGAGAGCTTCGTTTCGATAGGTCGCATGCTTGATTTGGACCACCAAAGCTCGATTTATGGCCCGTTGAAGATAGCCCAGTGAATCTGCCACGTATAGACCTCAAACCGATTGGTTTGACTAAACCGATCGGTTCAGGGTCGTTTTTGCCGATTTAATTATTRCCTTTTAGGCTGATTTATTAAGGGATAGGATAGTCTTTTTAGCAGCTCATTTAATTGAGAAAATCAGAAGTATAAGAGGGGAGGAATCCTAATTTTGTGAATCACTTTTGATGATTAGATTTTATTTTGAAAATAGAATTACGTATTGTGAAGAACCCTAGTTTCTCATTCATTGGACTTTCAATAAAGCTCATCAATTTTTCATCAATTCGATTGCTCTTTTGGTAATTTATTCATCCTTTAATTTATTCTGACTTGGCTTTAATTTATTTATGCTTTTGATTATGTTTTTCCCAATTGCAATTATCATGTTTAATTTCAATATGAGCGAGTAGTTCAATTTCTAAGGCGATTGGGGATCTATAGCAATATGATTGACATGTGTTTGGCTTGATTCGATTCATGACTTGGCTTTTAATCAACTTCCTATTAGATTGTTCTTCATGTTAATCAATTTCGTTTAGGCACGACTTAATTGCTTAATTTTATTAGTCAGCAAGTTTTTAGATGTCTAGCGATGGGACTTAGCACAAGATCACGTCATAGGAGAACGAGACTTCCTAGGTCGAGAGATACGGTTAGGAGTAGTTTCTATGGTTTCAATTGATCGAGAGAGGCTTTTGACCCTATTTTGATTATGGCTTGTTAGAATTGTTGATGCGAAATTTACTGTTAATTAGTGCTATAGTGAACCATAGTCTACATTCGTTAATCATATGTTTTATTCTTCATTGTTCATCTTTTCATTAGTCTTAATTCGATATCACAATCACAATCCAAAGATTTCTTTTATAGTTTAGATGCTTTAATTCCGTTAATCAGTAGTAGTTACTTCTTCGTGATAGGATCCTGTTACCACTAGCTGCAATTTACTTCTAGTAGGTACTTTTGATAGGCACGCGACAACCTATCTAACGTAGCTCTTCGTTTTAACCTTTTCTTTTGTCATGATTCAGGGACAGTTTTTCTCACCAATGATCACTAGCACCACATGTATGACATGGATTGATCAATTCTTTGATGTTACCTGCCTCTTGACAAAGTTCTTAGAGTTATTCTGTTAGAATTAAACACTTTATTTCCTTTCCAACATTGATCCCCACATGCCCACCCCACCCCCCCCCCCGCAAGGATCTTCTTCATCTACCTCAGATTTCCTCAGCCTTCAATGCCAAATTCTTTACCTTTGTTTAGCTCACTGAACTGGATCAATGGTAAGCTCATGAGTCATGAGAGATCCAGCCAATGGTTCTATATTGAAACTTTGCGTGAAGTCCTTGGTCTTCCTAGATGCGGTTTTACTTAGCCTCCATCTTTCATCTGAGGAAGACTACGAAGAATCTGTCAGACCTGTTCATCAGTATGAATGTATGCTTGCCAGAGAAACCAATTCATTTATTAGTGAATCTAGTGAACATATCTTGAATGGTTTCCTTAGGTTCCATTTCAAACCGTTCGTATTTAGACATTATTAAGTCTATTTTAGAACGCTTGACTTCATTTGTTCCTTCATGAGTAATTTCTAACAAATCCCAAATCTCCTTTGCGTTCTTGCATCCCATGACACGATTGTGTTCATGGGGTCCAAGACCACAATGAAGAAGTTTTACAGCAAGAGCATTTAACTTTAATTTATCAAAATCTTCTTTTTCATTTTCAGACTTAGGAGTAGGAACTACCTCATTGATAACGGTTTTGGTAATTTCAAAATCACCTACCTCAATCACTCTCCATACCTGGTAGTTCTCTGCTTTGATGAAAATCTACATTCTATTCTTCTAGTATGAATAGAATTTCCCATTGAACATGGGAGGACGTTGAGTTGAATATTCTTCCTGCAGTTTCTCGCGTTGATTCATCTTTTCAAGCTAGCTCTTCACGTTCAGTTCCTTCACAGGGTTGCCTGATAGCTACAAGGAACTTAGCTCTGATACCAATTATTGGATCGACTGAACAATACAAGAGGGGGGAGAATTGTATTGGAGGAACTTGAGCACTTTTTGCGGAATTAAAAGAACTTTAAACTAAGGAATTTGAGACAAGATATTTTTCCAACACAAACTCTCAAGACAAACGCCAAGAGAGGAAAACTGTGGCCTGATGCAACACAGGACTTCGTCTATATTATGTTAGGATGCAACACCTAAATACAATCTAAGACCCATGTTCTCAGTTCCCTAGGAACTTCTTGAACCCTCGTTCTCAGTTCGCACTGAACTTCTTGAACCCTCTAACTCTCGACTTCCCTTGAAATCCCTCGGTTATGAAACTCACGACCCCTCGCTTCAATACGCAGAAAGAAGCACTTTACAACTCAATAAATAATAACCTAAATGCTTGACAACAATATGAAAGTAATAGCTCTGATTGAATTCTTTGCTCAAGTGTGTTTGATTAATTACCAACTTGATGTATTTATAAAGTGATCAGTAAGCGTTGAACCAAAGCAGTAGTCCACTACCACATTACTCCCTTTTTTATAGGAGTGATGCTTGTAGTAGAACTTGACTACCAAGCTCAATAACCCACGATCTCACTCGGTCTTTTTAGCCGTTTATTATCCCTCAAAAATCTCAGGTTAATTAGTTGGATTAATAAAGCCAGTAACACACGTTTTCCCCTATAACTAACTTTCCTATTTTTAAGGAACTCATTAAAAACACACGAGATCTTTTTTAAAGAATAAAATTATTTTATTCCAAAAGACATAATATAAGGTTTTAAGAAATATTTTAACGGAAAAATAATCTTTAATATTTTATAAAAACATTTTTATTTTAATCTATACACAATTACCTTGGCCTTTATTTGATATATCTTTATTTAAAATAACGGATTAAAATCTCTTTAATAAAATAAATCACAAACTTAATATTATTTCCTTTTTATCCTTTGAGCAATTATTTCATATTTTAATGCCAAGCAGTACAAATAAATCTAGAAACCCTAAACCTATTCTACCACAATGTCGAGTCATATTTTCCAAGGAACTCAACCTTCCTTGATCATGTCGAGTCATCTTTTCCAAGGAACTCAAACTTCCTTGATCTTGAACTTCTTCCTTGAGTTCCAAAACTTCTAATAATCACAGGAACGTACTCCTTCCTTCTCCTAAGGATGTCCTCAATCCATTAAYCTTCCTTGAAGTATGGATCCTTTAAACACATCACTAAATACATATGTTAAACAATAATGCATAGAGTTTGCTTTGTTGGTTTGGAGTYCTATTCATCAAAACTTAGAGTTTAACTTAATATCATAGCAGACAAATATATTAATATGATATAATAATGCGTTTCAGTATCATATAATATACTTAACAATAAATTTTTACTTGCGTGTGATATATATAATGTATTTTAATATGATAATAATGTCTCTATGTATCTTATAATATATTTTACATTATATATTATACTTGTAACTGTGTGAAATATATCTACTTCTATAATGTACTTTGTATAATATAATGCACTTTTGTTGGTATATATCTTTACAATATATTATTTTATTAAATCAGAATGATATTGTGTAATTTAATACAGTATAATGTACTTCTTATTGTTATACATATATCTTATATTTATGTGTGACATTATGTATTCCGAATGATATTGTGTATTTTTAATACGATATAATGTACTTCTGTATCGTATACATATATCTTATACTTGCGTGTGACATTATGTACTTTTAAATGATATTTTGTATTTTAATATGATAGAATTACTTATTTATCGTATACTTATATTTATACTGTGTGTGATATTATATATTTATCAATAGATATTGTGTACTTTAATATGATATAAATGTATTTTTATTTCATATACTTATATACTCCGTATCATACTTGTGTGGATATTCTGAATTAATATATATATTTTATATACTTAATACGATATAATATATTTTGTATCATATAATATATTTTACATTATACTTATACTTGTGTGTGACATAATATACTTTTACATCATATTGTATAATACTCCCTCCGTTTTTTTAGATGTTTCATACCATTATGGAACGGTTTTTTAAGAGTTGATTGAGTTGAAAAAATAGTTGAGTAAGTTGGGTAAAAGTTGAATAAGTTAGGTAAAGAGTAAATGTGTGAATGAATTTTTATGGAAATAGTAATTTTGGTGAAAAGATTGGGTAAAGTAATGAAATTGACTTTAGAAAGGGGTAAGTCATTAATGTTAGAGTAAATAAAGTAGGTAAAATGTGAAAAAGTTATTTTTAGATTGGTTTGGAACAACTATTTAAAAACATCCCAAAATAGAAACTGGAACAACTAAAAAAACGGAGGGAGTATAATTTTGCAAGACATAATTTATTTCTAAGATTAAAAAAAACAAAAATAAAACTAAAGTCCAATATTTGAGGACACTTATTACTGTATAATTGGATAGCAGACTTGCACTTCTTTCTCGAAAGGAAGAGCCGACTTCTGGCATTTTACTCCTTTTAACCAAGTAACAGAACAGTTCGTAGATAGTTGCCAAAATACAAGAAGCAACGACTGAGAAATATAGAACCGCAATAAAACATAATTTTCATCGGCATGASACAGATGAAAGCAGATTTTTTGGGTGGTGAATTTGTACGGACGATTTGACGACGGGTAGAACTTCGACGGTAATAGTGGTGAATACATATTACATGTCACAGTGATTTTTTTGGGTTCATAATAACTTTATTATGGATCAGGTTCATTTAAGTCTTTTTAATAATATTATTATTCAAGAACAATTTGGTGTTATAATTATTATTTGAATTCAAAGTCTTACACAATTTTCCTTCAAAAAGAAAAGGATGCACATTTTGTTTCCATTTTAAATATTTTGCTATACTAACTTGGATCACATGGATTGATCAATTTTTTTTTTTCTGATTTTAAATCTTTGTAAATAACTTCCTAAAATAATCACTTTTAATTCATATTAGTCGACGTCATTTATGAGACTAAAACTTTGATTGATTGATTGATATTGTTGTTTTYTTACACATTAGGTTGTCTTCTCGACAGCTACATTTTACTGAACAGAACTTATTTCTACCAAGAGCATCAATAACAATGAATTTCAAATATTGTCCATTTCACTGTGTTGATAAAATAATAGTAAAATATCAAAAAGCCTTGCTARAGTGAAATGAATGAAGATGAACCGTTTGTAAAGTCGAATAATTCATAAAAAATTAAGTGTCTGACATCTTACCTTTCCTATTCCCAATCGTGTGACACTTAACATTATTTTATATTTTAATATAAGAATTAATTAGAGAAGGAYTAGGTGAATAGTAACATCAATAATTCTTTTTTGGTTCATGATAAGAAAGGAAAAGTTAAATATATTTATTTGTTGATGTCGATGAGAGAGAAAGTTAGAGAGAGAACCATGAACATTTTTTTTGTTCATGGATAAGGATGCCCTAAACAAATCTGATTTTTTTTTGTTGACACCTTAACAAATTTAATTTTTTAAAGATTGAACTTATTTTTACTGTCTAATTTTTTTTACCTAGTTGAACTTATTTTTCCAAGCTTTAACTTATTTTTATCGAGCTGAACTTATTTTTACTAAAATGCGCTTACTTTTACCGAACTAAACTTATTACTTACTAAACTAAACTCGTTATTACTAAATTGAACTTAGATTAATTAAAACTTGTTAAAATAAGTGGACATGAATTGAGCCTAGTGTCTATAAATACTTTAAAACACAACACAATTAAGAAATAATGGTACTAATTACAAAAACGTTTGTGGCTAAATTAGCTTGGAAAGTGTACAAAGAATAGTACAAACTTTGGGTGAAAAATCTTAATGCTAGACATCTTAAGAATTAGGATATAATGAATTGTATGCAATCTTCTTCTTGCTCCCCTCTTTGGAGAGATATTCTCAAAGGGAGGGATCTCCTAACTCGTTTTTGGTATTGCTATTTCCAAATGGGCTGATTGGCATGACGGCTGTCGGCTGGTGTTGGAAATTAAAGAAACAAAAAAGGATTTTTCACAATCAAATTAACTTATCATTTAAATTCCTCATCCCTCAATTCTAATCTCGGCTTTTCTTTCTCTGCGTTGGCACTAAACTTCAGTTCCTAATCCCTTCTTTTAATAGTTTATGTTCATACTTTTAGGGACTGCGTGGAATCAAGGGTTATTCCTTATCAATCTCTAGCTTCGAAACTCCTAGGAGCAAGGAGATTTAAGATTAACAGAGTTGGAAGCATTAAGACTACAAACAAATATGAAAGCAGATATGCAGGTMGAGGTGGAGTTGTCCGTGATGCTGATCGATGGAGCTTGGGTGGCTGGCTTCTCTATAAAGTTCCGAGCCAAAGATGCGGCTGAAGTATGAACTAGAACCATGCGCTATGGTATGGAGTTCATGAAAGCTCTCAACATTTTGGCTTCTGATATTGAAGTGGATGTAGAAGAAATKATCAYAAACTTCTGAAGACTTGCCCTCACATGTCCTTGGCCGTATCCTAATGGACATGAATTATACCATTGAAGGAAATGACCAGATTGCTATTAACGATTTTCGTTTTTAGAATTACTATTTTTTCGTTATTAACAATTTTGGGGTTTTTTTTATTATTGATTCTGATTTTTATTTTTTGGGGTTTAGCTTTCGCTTTTTTCGATTTCAGATTTCGTTTTCTTTTTTCAGATTTCATTTTTCGTTTTTTAAAATTTTAGATTTCATTTTTTCGTTTTTTAAAATTTTAGATTTCAGATTTTACCACTACAAAAAAATGAGGCATATTGTGACYCTTTTAACTTGACGCATTGCCAAAGGGTCGCACAGCTGATTGTGTGCGCGAAATGAAAATTTCTGATTTTGACGCTTTTTAGCGTCTTTGATATTATTGACCATAAAAAAGTCACAATATGCATAAAAAGGGTCACAATTTCGCACTTGCATATTGAGCGGCCAATTCAATATTTTTGCGAACTTTCAATTTTCATGGAACCGCCTTCTGGTGTATTTTTTGGACGCTTTTTAGTGTGTTTTGACTATATTGACCCCCAAAAGGGTCACAATATGTCAATATTAAACCACGTGTAAATCACGTGCTCTCTTCAATTGGGCAATTTAGTCAAATTTTGCTTGCTACATCATTTTCAATTTGCACGCTCATCTCTCAGCTCATCTCTTTCTACAAAACTGCTCGTTTGCTCCCAAAATTCGCATGCTCATTTCAATTCTCTCAAACAAAGTCACAAAGAAATCCAACATTCCTAATTTCAGGGGAAATTCAGTTGATGAACTCCTACAACACACAATTTCGTGAGTATAAGGTATATCAATTTAATTTAATCTTCTCAATCAAAACCCTAAATTTCTAAACTGATTTTTTGAGTTGCTATTAATCAAAACCTAATCACAGGCAATTGAACTTTACGAATCCTTCATCACAGTCGCCACTTCATCTGAGTTGTTGCCGCTGTCGTCGCCGCGCCGATTACATCGACTAGTTAAAGGTGCATATTTTTCCTTTTATTTATTTGCTTAATCACATTCGAAACTCATGAAATTCCCTAATTAAACAATGTTTAAGCCCAGAAAAATTGAGAATAGAATCTTTGATGTTAAACCCGTATATGGGTGGGTGTTTGATGAAACGAGTCACTGAAAACTAACAAGGTGTTTATTGCTTTTATCTTTCTTTTATATTTTATTTGATTTTTGGAACTGATCCGTTTATGAGAAATGAATKTATGATTGTGCTTGCAAATTCTACAATCAAAATATTATCAAATTTGTTTTATGCGTTTTTTTACACCTTGAAAATATTATCAAATATTCTACAATCTATGTTGTCTTTGAAAATTGTTGTTGGATTGACACAGCTAATTTACACCTTTAGTCCTTGACAAATGCTTGGTAGCATTGTTCTTCTATGCTAAAGCCTGCTATTAATAGTAAAAAAATGCTAATAATCTGGAATTTGGATCAGTTTTTTCTTTAAGAACAAAGGAATCCTTTAGATTTCACTTTTGCTCTAGTTGGACTTAGAATCTTAGATGTTGTGGGTTCAATCTGTATATCCATAAGTTGTTGTTTCAGCTTGCTGTTGACTTTTGGGCTTAATCTGGTAGGTAGTTGTGATAATGAATATGGCCTTGGATGCGCTGTTTAGGGCTGTTAGAGTTTTGCCAACTCATGTTAGAAATATAGTAGCATCGCATCCTTCTCATATATGATGATTTTTTATGCATACATTTTTATTTGTGTCTAGCAGATATGCAATATGTCTGAATTAAGAACTTTTTTTTATGATTATGATGATTTTTGATGCATACATTTCTGTGCTTTGTTTGGTCTAAATGAAATATTCTAATTTTTGTAAACTTTAATGTATATTTTTCTATTTGCCTTTTGTTTAATGCTTTACTCCATATGTTTTCTAATTCTCTATTTTACTCCATATGCTTTACTCCATATGTTTAATATTTTTCTATTTTACTCCATATGTTTTCTTATATGACCAATTCTCTAGTTAGAAGGCAAGTTGTCTACTAAGTGAGGGATACCATAAAATAACATGGGTTTACTGACAATAGTTCAATACTAATTGGAGTAAAATGAAGCAAGCGAAATTTGGAATAAGAGATTAGAAGTTTAGAACTGAAAGTGGGTGATTCTCTCTTATATATATGCTAAGGATTATAAGTGTTTCATGTCTTGAATGCATATCAATTTAATCTTGTCTATTGTTTGAATGAATTACAGTAGCATGACAATAGTTCCCAACTTAATAGTTCACCCTTCTTCTAGCATCAGTGAATAATATTAGAGACATATTAGGAATATTATCCTAGTTATTCTCTACAACATTGAATCTAAGCTGAAAGAAAATCTTCTGAATATATATATATATATATATATTATATTTAATTTTTGCCTTATTAAAATATCAATTATATATGTGTAGAAAAATGAATACAAGCTGGATTGATCTACCCGCCATCCTGAATATGTTGCAGGTTGTATGCAATTTATTGAGTTTGCTAAAGAAGGGGCCATTGAAGGAAAAATATTATGTCCTTGTAAGGTTTGTAAAGTGGAGAAATGGTTTTCTGTAAATGAAGTGGAAAGTCATATTCTATTTAATGGGTTTTATAAATCATATAAGAATAGGATTTTTCATGGTAATGGGGATTTGTTTCAACGTGAGTTGGGATGTGATGGAGGGAGCACTAGTGAAGTACCTCTTAATGATAAAAGAATTTCCATAGGTCAAGATGATATGGGAGGGCTATTAGGATCAGCTTTCGATTTTGATGTACCTCCTAGTGACAACGTATGTGATCAATCTTTTCATGAGGTTGACAATTACGACGATATTGACTTTGAGGTTGATCATTCCGCACAAGAAGATGCAATGAAGTACAAGAAGTTACTCGCCGCCTCTAATGAAGAGCTTTGTGAAGGATGTACCACAATTTCAAAATTATCATTCACTTTACACTTATTTCACTTGAAATGCATGAATCATTGGTCTGCAGAGTCTTTTAATATGTTACTAACTTTAATACTAGATGCTTTTCCTTAAGTCAAAGATTTTCCTTCATCTTATTATGAAAGTAAGAAACTGATTAAGGACTTAGGTCTTGGATATGAGAAAATCGACGCTTGTCCGAATGATTGCATTTTGTATTGGGGTGAATATTTAGAAAATCCAAGTGCGAATGGTCAAGACTAATGTCATTACAGCCCCTTTCATTCAAGGTTAATGATCTACGTACTAAACGATACAAGTTGTGCGCCAATATTGACAGATTTCAAGTTGTTTTTGCAAATAGAACATTGGTAGATATGGAATCCTTGAATGAACTACTAGTCCTTTTTTATATTTAGGTATAGCAGGTTACGACATATATCTCTTTTTGCTAATATACATGTCGCCGCTGGTTTGTAGATTTTTATTATAGGCTATGTCACCTTTGCGTAGTACTACGGATTTGCATATCTTTGCCGAGATGACCATCTCTTTTGTTTTTATTGGTTGGCTTCATCTTTCTACTAATTATGCAGTTGTAGGTTCCTTTTGGTTCCATATCCTTAATAGGATGTATAAATTTGGATTGTGGCTTTAAGCCCCTCTATTATTAATATATTATGATCTTATTATATTTTAGGTTTGGGGCTTGGTTTGATATAGTATATAGTTGCATTTACATATATATATATATATATATATATATATATATATATATATATATTTACACACACACACACACACACACACACACACACACACACACACACACACACACACTTTTACAAATTTGTTAATTACTCCATAATGGACCATAAAAAGCGTCAAAAAAATAATGGCTAAGAAGAACATCACCAAAAATGCATCCTAAAATGCGTCACAATATATACTAAATGGACTCTAATAGGCGTCAAAGTAAAAAAAATGGTGGACCCTAAAAAGCGTCAAAATAAAAATAAGATGGACTCTAAAATGCGTCACAATAAATACTAAATAGACCCTAAAAAGCGTCAAAATAACAATACCAGGGACTATAAAATGCGTCACATGTTAAACTTTATTGACTTTAAAAAGCGTCAAAATTGTCAGCAAATTGACCCAAAAAAGCGTCACAATAGTAAAAATATTGACGTAAACAAAAGTCAAAATTTTCAGATATATTGACCTAAAAAAGCGTCGAAATATATCTGCTTTGAAATATTCGACGCTTCTTAAAAGCGTCACTCAAGCGTATAGTGATGCTTTTTTGCGTCACTATCCGTCAAAAAAAGTGTCACAATAGGCCGTGTTTTTTTTGTAGTGTGTACGTGTTATAGATTTTTTGTTTTTTCCTTCAGATTTCTCGTTTTTCGTTTCAGATTTCGTTATTTGTTTTTAAAATTTCAGATTTTAGATTTCAATTTTTCATTTTTCGTTTTTTAAAATTTCATTTTTCATTTTAACTAGTTTTGCTTTATGGTTTTTCTGAAGTTGATGTTATTGGAATTTTTTATTTTATTTTTGGGGTTAATTTTTGTATTTATGACAATTTAATTTCTTTTTTTTCTGGGTTGTCATCTTCGTTTTCTGGAGTTTTTGGGGTCAATTATTTGTTTGGTGGTTGTAAATTTCATTCATTACCTTGTTTTGATTTTTACTGATTTTTGCTGGTCAATTATTTGTTTGTTTGATGTTATTGATTTATTTTGATGTTTTTATGTAAATGTAATTTATTTGTATTCTTTTTATTTTTTGTATTATATTTGTATCAATAATATTATGGTTATTTTATATCAATATAAAATGTAATATCAGATTGTTTGTATATTGTTGGTTGTTTTGTATCAATAATATCATGGTTATTTTATATTAATAATATCATGGTTGTTTCATATATTAATAATATGACGTATTAAATATTAGGAGTAAATATTAGTCGCTTAAAAAGAAGTAGTTAAATTTTGGGAGAAAGAAAAATAATGTTTATGAGCATTACAAAAAAAAAAAATTACTGCTCATGATTACCGACCACTTGGCGGTCGGTAAATTCAGGATTACTGATCGCCAAGCGGTCGGTAAAAGTCAACAAATTAAACTCATGGTGTTGACTTTTATCGACCACCAAGCGGTCGGTAAAATCTGACTTTGACTTTGACTCTACCAAGCGGGTTGCAGTCGGTAAAAAATTACCATCCAATGTGTTTTCGACCGCCAGTTTTCGACCGTTGACGGTTGGTAATATGGTTATTACCGACCGCTCTCGCGTTTTTACCAACCGTTTTTGATTTGTTTTGAGCGGTCAGTAATAGAGTGTTTTCTTGTTGTGTTTTTGTCAAAACTTCCAAAAGTTATGGGGGGMTTTCGACAAAAAATCCTTACCTTTATTTATGCTTTTATACATTTCATTTCCTTGTATGACACTGTGGGAGGGCTCGTTGCCCTCTTTCTCTCGTATATGAATAACATTTCCCCTTTTCTTTTCTTTTCTTTTTTTTTTTTGTGAAAAAAAACTCTTATGAGACTTGTGATGCTTAAGTTAGTGGTTGGAGTGAATTCATAATTAACTGAAATTTGAATTAAACATGTTGACATACTTGTTGACATATGTTAGTAATTAGATTAATCATCATGCATGTTACAATTTGTTTTGCTTATGAGTAATCTTAATCTATATCTAAGATTCTTGTTATGCTACTATATGCATGTGACTTTTCGTCAATAATCATATTCTTAATGTGTTGGTATCCTCTAGAATTGTAAATAGTAGAGTTGATGGAGTTGTAAGAAGGGGATTTCTATATTATATTATATTTTACTTTTATTGTTTGTAAGTAAAATTGTTTTAGCCATTGATTTGCAATTGATGGGCCAAGTCTAGATTGGACGAACTCCACCAACTCTATCAATTTATAACTGTAGATCGAGGATCTCAACCCGTATTTAACTTGATTATTATACTTGATTATAATAATTATGCTAGATGATTATATTAAGTTGCTCAAATCCTTTCAATTGAACCACTAAATTCAAATTAAGTTTCATTAGCTCTTACAAAATAAATGGATCATCAATCCTTTTTTCTTTACCTTGCGTGTTGATTTTCCCATTGCTAGCATTAGGCTATGTAATGTCGGCGTTACACCTAGCTGAACTTCTTTGCCTAACGACTATTAAGGTCACTTTCCTAAACACAACCCACAACCATGACCGGTTAATTCAACATAGTGACATCGAGACTCAATTTGCTCGGTGCCCGAGGTTCGAGTTTAGGACAACCCCAGATGGGTTACCTGATGACCATCCCAAAACCGATGATGGCGGTGTCAATGATTTCATTAAGGATACGGTTGACGGGT
>SNQN01000091.1:104865-118186 GCA_008642245.1 Bassia scoparia
ATTATTAAAGGATTCACAGAAAAATTTGGTTTAATGAAAACGTTTGTAGAACATGTCTTTAACCCTAATTGGAAATGTAATGATCATAGCAATGTGAATTGTGTTGATGCTAAATATACTAAAAAAACGTTTTAAACTTGTTGTTGAACGTAAAACTGAATTGCTTGATTAATTGATTTAGTTGATTATAAAAATACCGAAAGTAGAGGTTGCAAATCATTATATCACATTTGTTGATGATCATTTCAGATATATTAAAGTGTATCTTTTGTGTACCAAAGATGAGGCAGAAAAAATGTTTTTGATTTATAAGGCAGAAAGTAGAAATCAGTTGGACCGAAAGGTTAAAAGACTTAGGTGTGATAGGGGTGAAGAGTATGGAACCACGGTTTTAAAAGAACTTTGTGAACAAAATGGCATACTTCATGAGGTTTCTGCTCCCTATACCCTAAAAAACACGGAATAGCAGAAAGGAAAACAAAGATTGTTAAAGAAATTGAATGTTATGTTAATCAGTTCATGTTTGTGTGATACATGTGGGGTGTTACTTTCTACTACTCATGGTTTTTAATAAAGTGCCTCTAAAAAACTAGTAAAAACCCATATGAGTTGTGAAAAGGTATAGACCTAACTTGCAATACTTAAAGTGTGGGTGTCTAGCTAAAGTGCCATTACCTTCTTTTAAGAAGGAAAACACTTTGAAGCTATTTTCATTGGTTACGCAAGTAATAGTGCTGTTTATAGGTTTATGTCTTTGAATGACAGGTCCTCACCAAATCAAGAAATGTTGAGTTCTTTGAGAAGTTTTCCTCTTGAGAAGGATGTTGTTTTCCGTGATGCTTCTATTTCTGTTCCTTCTACTTCTACTTCTACTTCTACTTCTATAATACTTTTTACACGTACCTACACTTCTAGTGGACAAGGTGAGGTTGTTCCATCTAGAAATAGTAAGAGGCATAGAATATAAACTAGCTTTGGCCCTGATTTTATTACTACTTTCTTAATTAAAGCTTAGAATGTAGATGAGCTTGATGAGTTGTTAATTTGTCTGTTGTCTTTTGATCGATGATGAACCTAAGACTTTTGAAAAAATAATGAACTCTATTGATGCTAGTTTCTAGAATGAAGCAGTTAATAGTGAAATTAAATCTATTATGTCTAACCATACATGGAAACATATTGATCTACCAAAGGATAGTAAAGCTATTAACTGTAAGTGGATCTTTAATAAGAAGCGCAAAACTAATGGCTCAACTGAAAGGAATATAACTAGACTTATTATTAAAGGATCACAGAAAAATTTGGTTTAATGAAACGTTTGTAGAACATGTCTTTAACCCTAATTGAATGGTAATGATCATAGCAAATGTGAATTTGTTGGATGCTAAATATACTAAAAAACGTTTTAAACTTGTGTTGAACGTAAAACTGAATTGCTTGATTAATTGATTTAGTTGATTATAAAAATACCGAAAGTAGAGGTTGCAAATCATATTATATCACATTGTTGATGATCATTTCAGATATATTAAAGTGTATCTTTTGTGTACCAAAGATGAGGCAGAAAAAATGTTTTGATTTATAAGGCAGAAGTAGAAAATCAGTTGGACCGAAAGGTTAAAAGACTTAGGTGTGATAGGGGTGAAGAGTATGGAACCACGGTTTTAAAAGAACTTTGTGAACAAAATGGCATACTCCACGAGGTTTCTGCTCCCTACTCCAACCCCTAAAAAAACGGAATAGCAGAAAGGAAAAACAAGATTGTTAAAGAATTTGAATGTTATGTTAATCAGTTCATGTTTGTGTGATAACAGGGTGGGGTGTACTTTCTACTACTCATGTTTTTTAATAAAGTGCCTCATAAAAACTAGTAAAACCCATATGAGTTTGTGAAAAGGTTATAGACCTAACTTGCAATACCTTAAAGTGTGGGTGTCTAGCTAAAGTGCCATTACCTTCTTTTAAGAAGGAAAACACTTTGAAGCTATTTTCATTGGTTACGCAAGTAATAGTGCTGTTTTATAGGTTTATGTCTTTGAATGACAGGTCCCTCACCAAATCAAGAAATGTTGAGTTCTTTGAGAATGTTTCCTCTTGAGAAGATGTTGTTTTCCGTGATGCTTCTATTTCTGTTCTTCTACTCTACTTCTACTTCTACTTCTACTTTTACACGTACCTACTACTTCAGTGGACAAGGTGAGTTGTTCCATCTAGAAAATAGCAAGAGGCATAGAATATAAACTAGCTTTGGCCCTGATTTTATTACTACTTTCTTAATTAAAGCTTAGAATGTAGATGAGCTTGATGAGTTGTTAATTTGTCTGTGTCTTTTGATCGATGAATGAACCTAAGACTTTTGAAAAAATAATGAACTCTATTGATGCTAGTTTCTAGAATGAAGCAGTTAATAGTGAATTAAATCTATATCTAACCATACATGGAAACATATTGATCTACCAAAGGATAGTAAAGCTATTAACTGTAAGTGGATCTTTAATAAGAAGCGCAAAACTAATGGCTCAGTGAAGGAATAATAACTAGACTTATTATTAAAGGATTCACAGAAAAATTTGGTGTAGATTTTTTTATACTTACTTGTAACTAAGATCGCCACTATTCATACTTTGCTTGCTTTCGCATCTAGTTTTAAAAAGATTATTATTCATCAGATGGATGTTAAAACAACTTTCTTGAATGGAGAGTTAGAGAAGGAGATCTACATGGTTCATCCTTCAGGTTTTGTGGTTCTAGGACAAGAACACAAGGTGTGTAAGTTAACGAAATCTCTATATGGCTTGAAACAAGCTCCAAAACAATGGTATGAAAAGTTTCATAAAACTACTCTTAGTTTTGGTTTTCTTGTTAGTCGTGCTGATGCTTGTGTGTACTCTAAAATGTTTGGAAATCATAGTGTCATAAATATGTTTGTATGTCGATGACATACTAAATTTTGGTACACACATGAGAGCCATTGATGAGACTAAAGCGTTTCTTTCTTCTAAATTTGAAATAAAAGACTTAGGTGAAGTTAATGTGATTTTGGGTGATAAAGTCACCAAAACAAGTAGTGACTTTACTATGTCTCAACCTCAGTGTGTGGAAAGGTGTTTCAAAAGTTTAACTTTTTTGATGTTGTGCCTGTTAAAACTCCTTATGATGCTAGTATTCACTTGAAAAAGCATGATGGCGATAGTGTGTCTCAAATTGAATATTTTATTATTTTTTTATTAACTATATACTCGTTCTGATATTTCGTATGTTGTTAGAAGWCTTAGTCGGTAAACCAATAACCCTAGTAGGGATAATCGGGATGTGCATAGGCTTGTTCTAAAGTACCTAAAGGGTAACATTGATTGGGGTTTGCATTTTGTTGGATATTGTAAGCGTGTGCCCTTATCCGGCCTATGTCCTACGTCGATTTCGTTCGTGGGCTTGAGCCATGGATCCCBTACGTGAGTGCGTTGGGGTAGTATTGTCGAGTGGGAGGAATTGCCACCGTGCCTATACAGGTTAATCACGAACGCCCGAAACATTGGTGCCAATTTAATGGCCCCATTGACTGATCTAGTAACCAAGTCATGGGTTCGGGGACATGGTACGAAAAGAATCATTGACCTAATCCGCCCTCATGTAGCGGCCTTTACTCGGTCTCATTGTAATTCCATTTGATCAAATCCATTGAATACATAACAACCTAGCAATTTTATCCTTAGGAAGAACTCTAGCCTTAGAAATCTATTAAAGAAGTGAGTTTCTATCATGCAAATATCACTGCCTAGCCTAATTGTTGTGATCACTTCAAATTAATTAAATTAATAAGGTGCTTAAAATCCATTTGTCCATGATTAATATGAATTTAATGTGATTCAACAATTTCCGATCTTGTTTAAGTAATCAAAAAATGTCTCATGCATAAACAATGAGATATATATATGTGAGATGATGATTATTGCGCAACAATAGAAAACTCAAATATACGAGTCAAACTTACCTTGTATCGCTATTAACACAAAAGAAAACAAAGGTTAGTGTATCACAGTATTGCTTCCAATTGAATCGCTAAATCCACTAAGATACTACTAAAAAAGCTGCGACAAATTCGAGGGACTTTTGATTTTGAAAGTGATTTGTGTTTATGGATTGAATTTGAATGAGAGAGAGATTTTTGAGAGATTTGAATTGCACTTTCAATACTAATTTTTGTTGATGTTCGATTAAGCATCGAGAGCATGGATGTATTTATATGCGTATGGGAAGAGATAAGTAAAAAACGATATATAGAATACAAATACAACCGTATATACGGTCTCAAGACCGTATATACGATTGTGAGGATCTTATATACGATCACTTGGACCGTATATATGATCATCACAACCGCATATATGGTCATCTTGACCGTATATACGGTTGTAGCTAACATGGAAGTCCACGTAAACGATCTGTGCTTAACTAATCGTTTATCTATCTTTTCGTTCGGGAATTAATATCCGTGTTTTTGCATCTAATCTACTATCCAATTAACCTTTATCCACTTGTGGATAACCATGATTAATCTTCTAGAATATTCCAAATAATTTCCGAATTACCTATTTTTTATCTACGAAATTCTGAATTCATTTATTTTCGAAAATCATTTTATCAAATTTGTAAAAATCATAGAAAATCAAWGACAAATCAAAAAATAATCTAAAAATACTGGTGGACTCCAAAAAATGAGAGGAACAAGATGAAATTTGGAAATTAGAAGAATAACCTATGGAAGATATTCTTAAAAAATCCTAAAATAAAGAAAAAAAGCCTAAAAATAGAAAATAATTAAGATAAATAAAAATAAATACTTTCCTCCTATTATTGTGCTCTCGGCACATGATTTCAAACTCAACTTTAATTCAACTTGTACAAATGGATGTGGTTTGTTGCAACTTCCAAAACCAAATCTATTTCGATATATCGTACTTTTCTTCATCGTCTATTCAATTTGGGGAGACACTTTTGGGTGTCTACAGAAGCCCCCACTTTAGCTAAGTTTGAAGAGAAGCTTGTTCTCGTAAGACAAAAATAAAGAGGATTCGATTCGGGACGGAGGATAGCTCAAGACATTCTGCGATATCAAGTTATCCTTTTCGCCGGTACTTGCAAAACAACGATTAATTTTACCTACTACCGCATCCCATGAAGTTGTATTCCCTCGGAAGCGCCTGGATCCGGGGCGATGTTGTAGATGTATGAATCTCCTTCGGTAAGCATTAACCTCCAAATGTTCCCTTCAGTAAGCATTACCATCGGGGATGTGATTAGTGTGTGTGAATATCCTTCAATAAGCATTAACCTCCGGATGTCTCCCTTCGGCAAGCACTAGCCTAGGGACACTAATGATGTTTGTGAATATCCTTCGGTAAACATTAACCTCCGGATGTCTCCCTTCGGCAAGCACTAGCCTAGGGACACTAATGATGTTTGTGAATATCCTTCGGTAAACATTAACCTTCGGATGTCTCCCTTCGGCAAGCACTAGCATTGGGGCTTTAATGATGTTTGTGAATATCGTTCAGTAAGAATTCACGACCTCCAGATGTCTCCCTTAAGCAAGCACTAGCCTAGGGGCACCAGTGATGTTTTGTGAATATCCTTTGGTAAGCATTAACCTCCGAATGTCTCCTTTCGGCAAGCACTAGCCTAAGGGAAAATGTGTGTATGTATGTCCTTTTGAAACGCCTCATTCTTCTGGAAGCCTTCCCTACGGCTGACCTTGACTTTTCGGGAAGAATGTTGCGCATAGCAACAATCGTGTATAGCGATGAATGCCGTGTAGGAATGTGTGAATGGATAGTTGCTTCTAGCAACAATTGCGTATAGCGATGAATGTTTTATAGGCATGTGTAGGGTGTCTACATATTGTTGTGAATGTCGTATAGGCAGTCTGACCGCTCAAATAAAATGGGTCCTAGCCTTGGTAGAGGTGGTGCAATGTGRAATGTTCATCGATTAATGTATGATGTGTTTACATTGTGTGGTTGTGCAATGTGCTTGCATAGTGTGTTTGTGCAATGATGTGTATGCATGATGTTTGAATGATGATGTATCTGCACATGATCATGCTTATGAAGTGTGTGTAATGATAATATGTGTAATACAAATCTATCCTAATGCATGAGATGACCAAAGAAATATACTAATGTTAAGATGTTTTAAAGCGTGTTAGACGAAATCGTCTCAAGCCCTCATTCGAATGATGTTTGTGATAGCGAGTGAGCCCCCAACCCATGGGGTTTGGATGTATGAGAAAGACTTAGTTTGTGGTGTATATGGTAGATTCGGTGGGTGAGCCCCTATCTTTACCAAGCTTGTGAGCTTGCTTGGCTAGATCGAGGTAAAGGTTTGTGATTTTGAGTTGCCTGAATCAATTACTTGAGTTGATCACCTATGTGAGGAGAAAGCAAAGGGAAATGCGAGATGCTTCGAAAAGAATGCATGGAGACTTCTGTGATGTGATAGCCTAAGAAAGAGTTGAGGAGAGTCCCTCAAGGTGTGTGAAAGAATAGGCTAAAGGTTAAGAAAAGAAAAAGGCTAGAATTTGTGACTAGAGGTGAGTGGATGGTGAATTGATGTGTTGGCTATATGATGCTAGTTCAAGCTCGAGTCTATGTCGAGTTCTATGCTAGGAATTCGTACTACCACCATTAAGGGAGTCAAACTAACTAGAAGAGTCGACTTCAGAATGTTATTAAGTATTGAGTTGGACCTCAAGGAGAGGCTTCCTACGTATCCTTATGGAATCAGACCGTCGTAGTTCTGGTTGATGATTTGGACAATGCCTCATGAGAGAGGGCTTTTGTGGATATAATGTGAGGCTATGATTAAGGGTTAAGAAAGAAATGAAAAAAGGCTTAATTAAGGTACCCCAAGTAGTCCCCCATGGTGCGAAGTGTGCTTTTTTTATTTTTGTATTTTAACTTGGATTTTGAATTGAACTTCAATTTGCACTTTGAATTTTGATTTTGATTTTTCTTTTCATTTTTTGCACTTACTTGTTTTTGCAAATGTCTTTTTTCCTATACACCATTTGTATTCCCAAGGGTTAGGTAGATGTGGGTGATGAAAGAAATATAAGCTTAGTGAAAGTGCTTAGGGCTCAAAAGGTTGCAGGGGATTGATTTTTTTTGTGGAAATGGGAAAGGAATGATTTTTTTGTGGAGTTTGAGAAAGATGGGAAATGGGAAAGGAATGATTTTTTTTGTGGAGTTTGAAAGGAATGATTTTTTTAGATTTTTTTACTGGAAATGGGAAAGGAATGATTTTTTACTGGAAATGGGAAAGATGATTTTTTTGATTTTTTTACTGGAAATGGGAAAGATGATTTTTTTGATTTTTTTACTGGAAATGGGAAAGGAATGATTTTTTTTGTGGAGTTTGAGAAAGATGGCCTCTTGTTGAGTTCCTTAGGTTTTGAGTGATGACAAACTAATACAGGAAACAGGACACTTAATTGTGAAAATAGTTGGTTTGGGAACCAGCTGATACAGGATACCTGTTTCCCCAGACAAGTTAATACTTATATGTGTTTATGTTGAAACTAACTTGTCTTACTATAGGGAACAGCTGAATAAACACAAGTTCATATACTGGTGCGGAACTAGTAGGAGTTGTTTCCTTGACTGTTATACTGAAAAACAGTCACATACCTTTTATTGCACCTTAACCATGTTACATGTGCAGTAATTAGGTTGATTCCAAMACTTGAAGTYWGAAGAKKTTTCGAAGTCATTRGAWGAAAGAGGTTGTGCTCATAATTGAAGTATTCAAAGGAAGATTCAAGGTCTTGAAGATTACATGAAGAAAAGAAGAAATGCTTCTCAAATGTTTATTTTAGGAAATTCATGTAATATGCTCTGTAGTATGACTTATATGCTTTGTTTTAAATGCTTATATGTGTTTTGTGTTATGGTATGAATTTTGGTACAAGATTGGAACAAAATTCATAACATACTCATTTAGGGAACCAGGCTGGGGAACCAGCTGTGTCCCTGAGTGGAATATGACTGCAGTTTGAAAAAGATTTTTCTGAAAATTTTTGTAAATGATTTATTTTGAAAATATTTTATGCAGCTGGAAATATAGATGAGAATATATTTTGTTACCTTAAACCTAGGAGTATTTATGTTGTTTGATTTTATCTTCATGATCAAATRAAACAAGATAGATACTTTCCTTAAATCTCATCTTGCCTTYCTRGGCAAGTAGAGAGATTTAAGGAAACTAGGGTTAAGGTCAACATGCTTATATATACTCATCTATACTCCTTAATTCCACATCTCTCTCCACGGATTGAAAGATGCTATAAACTAGAGACTCACTTGAGGTTGATAAGTCTATTGGGAGCCAGGAGGTCAGATCTTCTTCACCATCAACTGGATAGTTTGGTTTAGAAGATCTAGTCTTTTCAAGTTCCACCTTGCACTTGTCCAATTCAACCTCAAGCTCTYCCACTTGATTTTTTWATTCATGGCAAACTTCTTCAAGGTGATCACAACTGGCAATAGCAACTTCACATTCAACACGTTTCTCCTTAAGTTCTCTTTTGCCAGTTATGTATGTTTCACCCAGTTTATAGCATTCATCTAATAAAGAGTCTATACAATAGTCATATTGTCTCTATCATACTCATGCATATCCTTTCTAACTTGTTCTAAGTTTACCTTTGTTCATGCAGCACATCCTTCTTGGCCATCAAACATTTTTCGAATGTGCTAGTTCCCCCTCTGGTTTCGGGATCAGTGTTGTTTTCCTTGATGTTGCAAAGGCAGTCATGCAAACACTAGGATTAGGTGATTCTTTATCCTCATCAGATCTTGAGTCACAATCCCCACATTGATGCTATCATAGCATTCTTGAAAGCTCGCTTTTCTCCAGACTTGGACTGTTTGTCCTTCCACTTAGGACAGTCTCTGATTAGATGTCCTTCTCTCCACACTTGAAGCACCCTACAGAAGATGAGTTAGTCTTTTTCAAATTCTACCTTTTGAAGTCTTCCTCTGATATCGGAGTGTTCTCTCAAACCTTTTGGCAATCATGCTAATCTAATCTTCATCCTCTCCTACTGTTCCTTAAGGGCCATGCCTCTGGCTGGTTCTTCTCAGACTTTGAGTCAATCAGTAATTCATGAGTCATGAGGAAACCAATCAACTTTCCAGAGACAAAGTAGACAAGTCCTTGCTTCATAGATAGCAGTGATCTTGGCTGTCCAAGCATTTTGTTAAACTGCGCAATATTTGCTCACAAGATCCTCATCAGAAAAACTTTTGCCAAGGGATCTAAGATCATTGATTTTTTCATGAATCTACGAAAACAATCATTGATCTTTCCACCCTTGTTCATGCAAACAATTCATATTTAGACATAAGCAAATCAATTTTAGATCTTTTTACTCGCTGGTTCCCTCATAAGCAAGTTCAAGAGTATCCCAAATCTCTTTTGCATTACTGCATCCAGAGATTCGGTTGTTACTCTGTCTCACCTATGGCTTGTTACAATATGACATTGCTTTTGCATTCTTCACAAGCAACTTGTAATCAACAGTTACCAACTCACGGTCTTTCTTTGGAATCTTGTTCCTTCAGCATCTGTCTTCACGATTGTGTTTGGACCATTTTTTACTACAAGCCAACACTCATAGTCAATCCCCGTGATCACATTCTTGATCTTCTTCTTCCACCATGCATAGTTACTTCCATTGAACTTTGGTGTCTTGTTATCATAACTAATGACACTTAACTCTTGAGTACTCATACTTGACTTCTCTAGATGTTACTCTTGCAAGAAGCTTGGCTCTGATACCAATTGAAGGTTTTATGATACTCAAGAGGGGGGGGGGTGAATTGATACCTGTTCTCCTACTTATTTTTCTTTCTTTTCGGATTAAGTATGAGGAACTAGTTGGTCTGGTTCCTGTAGCAGCGAAGTAAACAAAATTATAAAGGACAACACAAAGTTTAACGAGGTTCACTTAACTGTGGGCTACGTCCTCTACTCTATGTTCTTTTTTAATCTACTCTGAAAAACAAAGAACACACACACCCTGCTGTTTCCCTACTCCCGGGAACCAAACACACCCACACTCAACTATGAATGCGCACTCGACTTACACTTGTAAATCCAATTTTAAGGAAACTACCAGCTAGAGGTAAGCAACTTTTTGTAGCACGACTTGTTGAAAGCTTTGAAATAATGGCTAGCAACTTAGAATATCTTACAAAGAGAATGCTTTACTCAAAGCTGCACAATATACTGTTCCCCCCGTAGGTACCAGCAAAGAAAATCAGTATTTGATAGATGATATGATGGTAAGATATTGTGATCTACATGCTGAGTTCTATCAATTGAAAAAAGGCAAGCAACTAGTGGTTACTACATGTCTATGGAAATTGATCTTGAATCTCAATTTGCACTTGAATCTTTAAAAAGTGAATTGTTTTTTAAAGAAAAGAATGAGTTGTTAACTGGGAATCTTGAAGCAAGAGATAAGGAATTACATGAGAGTCGATAGACATGTGAGTAAACTACTGATAGCACAGGAAACATTAAGCAAGTTGACATCAAATTGAGGTAACCAGGGAGAGTTGGTCTTGGTTATAACAAACAAGGAACCAGGACTAACTGGTCCCCCAGGGAAACCACATGGATTAGGGAATTTCAAAGAGGTAAGTATGTTATGCCTAAGGACATGCATGTTTGTTATCATTGTGGTATGAATGGACATAAGATTCATGAAGGTCCTGTTAGAAGACATAGTGTGAATAAGAACAATAACATGTGAAGTTGGTCTGGAGAGAAAAAGACCAACTAGATGCAAATGTTGTGGATAAGGGACCCAAGAGAGTTGGGTTCCTAAATCTAATTTGATTTGTTCTTGCGGGCTAAAGTGAAGAGAAGTACCTATTGGTATTTGGACAGTGGATGCTCAAGACATATGTCCGGAGATAAAGAGCAATTTCTCTCACTGTAGCCTTTGATGGAGGAGTGTTACCTTTGGAGATAACAGCAAGGAACCATCACTGGTTTGGGTAAGGTAGGTAAGACACTTTCAAATGCAATTGATGATGTATATTATGTTGAAGGCTTGCAACATAATCTTTAAGCATTTCCAACTATGTGACAAAGTGTATAAAGTTGAGTTTCAAGCCAACCTATGTCATATAGTTAACTTACAAACAGGTGAACTTATATGTGAGGGAACCAGGAGACATGATGTTTATATTAGATTCCTAGATCAAATTCCTCAAGATAAGTCTGTCTGTTTGAGAGCTATTTCAGATGATAACCAATGGATTTGGCATAAGAGATTTGGACATGAAAGATTGACATTACTGAATAAACTTAAGTCTCAAGACTTGGTAGTAGGACTTCCTAACATCAAGTATGAGGCAGATAGAGTTTGTTCAGAGTGTGTCAAGGGGAAACAGGTCAAAATCTCTTTTAAGCCTAAAACTGTTTGAGTACCAGCAGACCCTTCGAACTTTTACACATTGATTTGTGTGGTCCATGAGAGTTCAAAGTCGAAGAGGGTCATAGATAGTCTGTGTTATTGTTGATGATTATTCCAGGTACACTGGGTGATAATGCTCCACTCAAAGGATGAACATTTGATGAGTGGGTTATTTTGGTGAAACAGGTGGAGAACCAGCTACTCTACAAGCTGGTCTCGATAAGATCAGACATGGTACTAAATTTGAGAATGCTGACTTTATTGGTTATTGCAGGACATGGATAAGTCACAACTTCTGCCCCTAGAACACTCAGCAAAAGTGTTATTGAAAGAAAGAATAGAATTCTTGAGGAGATGGCAGAACAATGCTTATTGAGAGTGGTCTCCCTAAGAGTTTCTGAGGGTGAAGCTGTTGACACTGCTGTGCTACATACTAAAGAGAGCCTCATAAGACCTAAATTAAAGAAACTCCTTATGACTCCTTAAGCGTAGAAAACCCAATATTGCATACTTTCGTGTCTTTGGATGCAAATGCTATATACATTATAATGGGAAAAATAAACTTGATAAATTTGATCCTAGGAGTGATGAGGGAATCTTTCTTGGATATTCTGCTCAGAGTAAAGCATATAGAGTTTTTAACAAAAGAACTTTATGTGTTGAGGAGAGTGTCCATGTTGTCTTTGATGAGTTTAACATGTCTTCTGAGATTGCACAGGTTGAACCTGATGAGGTTATTGGAGTCATGGAGATCACTAGGAACCATGCTGCTGGTTCTCCAAATGAAGAGCAAGCTAATCTAGGCTCACCCACTGGTCCACCAAATGATGGTGGAGAGCATAGGGAGGAAGAGGAAAACAATGAGAATACAGACAGGGAACCAGGACCTGATGGTTCCCCAAATGATAGTCAGGTAAGAAGTTCAGGGGGAATTGAAGATCAYACTAATAACAATGAAACATCCCCTGAGCTTGAGGTAAGAAAGGTAAGGGGAAACAACACGAATGTGAATCCTCCCGGTTCCTCTGAAGAGGAAGAGATTCATGATCCTGRTGGTTCCCAAACAAACTAGAAAGCACAAAATGATATTACTACAAAAAGTTTTAAGTATATATCTTCTCATCCCCCTTATCAAATTATTAGTAATATTAATAAAGGGATTCAAACAAGAAGAAGTGTTTACAAAAACTTTTGTGCTTTCTATTCGTTCCTGTCTAATATAGAGCCAACTGACTACAAAGTGCCTTCACTGATCCTAATTGGATTCTASCAATGCAAGATGAGTTGAATCAGTTCTAAAGGAATGAAGTTTGGCATCTTGTACCTAGAACTAAGGAGAGGTCAATCATTGTTACAAAATGGGTCTTCAAAAACAAATTGYATGACCTAGGTACAATAGTCAGAAATAAAGCAAGGCTAGTTGTGCAAGGTTACAATCAACAAGAAGGGATAAATTATGATGAAACTTTTGCACATGTAACTAGATTAGAGGCTATTAGAATATTGATTGCTTGTGCTGCTCACATGAATATGAAGTTGTTTCAGATGGATGTGAAGACTGCCTTCTTGAATAGATACTTGAAAGAAGAGGTATATGTTGAGCAGCCACCTGGTTTTGAGGACAAGCTGTTCCCCCAACATGTTTACAAGTTGGACAAAGCTTTGTATGGATTGAAGCAAGCACCAAGGGCTTGGTATGAAAGATTGTCCAACATCTTAATGAAGAATGATTACAAAAGGGGAATAGTAGACAAGACATTGTTTATCAGAACCAGGGGGAACCACTTGATTGTAGTACAAATTTATGTTGATGATATTTTATTTGGTGCTACTAAT